>PDGT01000056.1:49127-95875 GCA_003671415.1 Megathymus violae
TTAGTAGGAAAGACGGTGAATCACATTTGAAAGAAGACTATTTTTATTCAACAACAACAACCCACCTGTCACTAATTTCAAATCAGTGTGTGCGATATACAAAGTATATTATATAACCCGGCTTAGATTAATGACATGCAGTTCTTAAGTTCTATTTTAATGTATTGAAAAACGTGTTGCTAGAATCTCGAAATTTTATCTCGATTGATTGAACGAATTGAATGTAATCCGACGGTTTGATTTATGTGTTTAATTTCATTGCCGATTCACGATAAAGCCTTATGCGATCCAATAAATCACCTAAATATACGTATCCTTGGTAAGGTGCCTAAATAAAATGTTAGTTGAAAATACTATCAATTTATTGTTTCGGAGATAATGCGGAATGCATAACCTTATAAAGTTAAACATTTCACCACTTCATAACACACATTGAAATCATTCGCGTACGAATCATACACGCACTACTGAACAGAATGTCAACAAAGTCACCACGTGGTAATATTGACAGCGTAACTAATGCTCGTCAATCAACGCACTTTGCTCCCGTCACTGTAATTTAGTCAAACTGGTCATGCCGCGCTCGTCACGCCGTGTCACGTCACCTCTGACACGTGACGACACAAGTAGGTATAGCTTTGTATACCACGTGCGCGCGGCACAGCCGGCCGATCTAGACTGAGATGTAGCCCACTTCCCACGCCACATAGTTGCCAAATAACAAGGATAAAAAGTGTCATGGTAAACAACATCAAATATTTAAATACATGGCCGTCGCATACAGGCACCTTATAGAGACGTCGTAAAAATAATCCCTGTTTGTAAGTATCCGTCATGATACTTTAAAAAGTCAATACTTAAGCTTAACAGGGTTCAGAACTTTAAGAGTAGACAGAGGCACTAATGGATATAAAGTCACTCAACGTTTATTTTCTTTTTATTTAGAAGCACGCTTAAGGATTTAAGATCAACGTAAATTTTATTTGAAGGGTCAATAGACTTTATGTGCAATAAATAGCCGCGTGCGTAACGTGAAAAGTTTTGTTTTCCTAGATGAGGGTACGAATTGAAAATACTTCATTTAATTTTCATATTCGACGCCGGAAAGCGATCTTGTCGTATCTCGAAAAATATAAATATCAGTTATATACATTATTTGAATCAGAAAAAAATATTGCATCGGGTGGTTTGGGTTTAATTTTTCTAGAATGATTTTTATTTTAGATATGCTGTTAAATTTTTTGTGAATAATTCCAAATTAACTAGATAAAATGTTGTAAATTAACGAAAATCCGCCAGTTTAATATTGTAAAAAATACTTTTAAAAATATTACAGATGCCTCCGCTGAGTTTCATTACTTGCAATAACTACCACCCTTCACATCCAAAATCGCTGCTCGGAATTTGTCTGTTGCCATGAGATAGTATCAAATTCGTCTCGCAAAGTTTATGTACTGCCTATCTTTCACTATGTTAAAGTGCATATTTCTATTAAAATTTGATACTTACTGTTCGTTCGTAGTGCATATAAATAATCTATGGCATGAAATTCTATTGAATGGCATAGCCACTGAATAATTAAAGTTGAAATAAGACACAAAAGTTAAAGATTTTCTGAGAGAAACAGATCAAGAAGATAATTTATAATGTTGCTTTTAATTATTATTGACTTGATTTTATGTTTTGTTAAAATTTATTGCGGACACCATACATTTTTACGAATAACGACACAAATATACACACATAGGTGAGCTGTAAATGTAATTTCTCTGAGACTTTCCTGATTACGCTTTTTTATTCATTGTTACAATTTTAGAGTTTTTCAGGTTGATTTTCAAAATATTGTATTTTTAATTTCAGTCATTTTCTTTATTTAAAGGGTTAAAATTTCTTTTAAGATCTTTTTTTTTCTCAAATAAATATATTTTCAATGCACAGCATTTTATTTTAACCCACCATTGACTGTAATGCACATTACAGCAAAAGGCAAATAGTACAATAATAAATTTTTTACTTAAAGTTATCTAGTGCTCATCATTTCATATTTATTGTTAGATACAACAAACTTGCTGTCAGTGAATTTGAACAGATTAGGGATTACATTCACATTTATCTTTTAAGATACAGCTTATTCGCTGTTTATAATTGAAAAACCAATTGTTGTATCTGACAATAAAACCAATTACATTAGTCTTAAAATGATTCAATCGATATCAAAGAGAAGGTTTTAGTTTAAAATAAAAAAAAACTTTCTAAATCTTCTATTCACAAGTTATGAATTTTTTAAATTGTTTTTTTGACTTTAGTGTAAAGTTGCATTTTCCGACATGCGACAAGATTGCATTACGGCGTCGATATTTTCCTTTACAGTATTAATAACCGTACCGTCTCTGTGTTGTTATCTGAAAAATAAATGGACATTCACAGCGAAGGCTTTGCGGTACTATTTGGAATATGTTTCCTAGAAATTACCTTTCTTATTGGAACTGCTCCAGTTTCATGAAATAACCGAGTCTGACAAGTCTGGGTACTTTGTACCTTTGTAGTTTGCCAACATATTATTCTGTGTGAAATTTATATATATATATTTTTTATTTAGGGCGTATTATCTATTTGGACGGAATCAAACAGAAAGACGCAACATATACAGTAAGAGATATTTATTTATATAGAATTATAATATCTTTAGGTATGTGTTTTACCAGTTAGTTTTTTATACTAATTGCCGGAAAATGGTCAGACAGGCCACACAGTAATTGCAGCTGTACATGAAATTCCGCCTTACCAAGGGAGTCACTGACTGGTGGATTCATCAATTTTTCATCTAGTGGTTAGTAGGGTGCACGACGACCAGGGGAGATAGGTATATTTAAAAATGATATTACCCACACATTCAACAAAATCACTATATCATTATTATATTAAAAAATATTTTATTCCATAAACAAATCCTTTAAAAGATCGGCATACTCATATTATAAACGCATTTTCTAATGTATGGGTTCCGTTGGAATGAATTAAAAATAATTATAAATCTCGCCGATTGATCGAGATTGCCAATAAATACTTGAGTATTTGCCTTTCATAAAACTGACGAGGAAAATTGAATTAAAAATTGTTTCAATATGTGACTGCAGGGATATTGCCGCTCTCTTATCAAGCCTGACCCAGATCGAGGATTAATTCAAAGTATTAATATGCCAACCACATAAGCTCCATATAAATCATACACCATCATCACAGCTCATAAATATCCAACTGCTTAGCTGGGAACTACCCTCAAAATGTGAGGCGTGAGGCCGTTGTGATGGCCAAGTACGTATTGCAGACTTTACGTACTATGAGAAGATAATAGAAAACTCTTAAGTATGAACATTTTGGCACAATGTTTACCTTCGCCGAAGTAAATGAAAAAAATAATTCCTAACACTAAATAATCTGAATAATTACAGGTGCGTGCAGAATTAGATACATAATAAATTAATAGACTGGTTATTTGAAGACTATTTCATTGAAAAAATACAAGATACGTATAAAATGTCCCACGCCATTACTTTCCCTTTCAGTGTCGACAATTTATAAGATCTTTGAACATTCTTAATTGGAATAGACGTAAATGGGACTTAAATGGAAATTTAAACATTTTTTATTCAGAAGAATCAGGAAAAATTGAGCGTGACAGATGAACAGATAGACGCGCGATTGATACCGCGAGCGCAGCGTTTCTTTCATTTGTTATACGGAATCCAAAAATCTAGAAAAGTGCGATGTAATCTATTTATTGAGTCATAAATATAATATAATACTATTCACGTGCCAAATTTGCAAATGCAATTAAATTGTGATACGATTAAAATTCATGATTCTAATCCATTGTAATTTTCCCAATCAATGCGATGATAATGAGTTAATTACCGATATACATACACACTGTGAAACATGTCCAAATCTACGTTTGATTTTTAACCTAAATTTGAATTCATTTTTATTGCCAGTATTTGTAACAATATATTTGTTTCAGATTGTATTGTAACTAGTAAATCAAAACTCATCCGGAAAATACATTTTCTGGAATGAAAATAATCCTAGATTTTAACCTATAAGTTCTAAATACGCTAAGAATCACCTTAATCTGTTCAGTAATAGTATTTATTTATTTGATCTTTATTTTAAAACCTTTATAAAAAGGGATACAATGGATGGACTTATTGCCTTAGGGCAACCAGTCAACAGTTAAGTGTTGGTGCGAAGTTATTTAAAGTTATATATCAAGCACCAGTACATTTTTATTATTAGTATCAATCATTTCCTTTCATGTAATCCAGTTTTAAAAATACAGAAATAAATAAAAGAAAGGAAGTAAATTATAATTACTTTAAAAAGTTTTTCGAAATAACTCTATTAGAATATTCACTGGTACGAAATGTCAATAGGCAAAATTAAAAATTGATAATACCTTTACTAATAAAAATTGTAGTAAAGGTCTTTTCGATGTTTAATAAAATCATTGTGGATTTTCGTATTTAAGAACATTTGATAGGGTTGAATCACAAGAACCGTTTAAAACTTGAATTAACTGCCTTATTATTATTAGTTAAAATGGGAAATTAAGAAAAAATAATGCTTTCGTAATAATTTTAAGAGCACCGTGCATTAAAAAAAAATAATTTCTAAGGATAAGTCATATCAGAAAGGTTTGCCCGTCCCTCTGACATAACCGTTTTTCTCAAACTTCGAATATTTGAAATTTTTTTGGATAGTTATAGCAACCCTACATCGATTGAGATACGGCATTGATTTTAAAGCAAAGGTAAAGGCAACGACATAATTAGTTCTAACAGATCTGTGACCTAATTTATCCTGAATTCGTTCCTTCTTTGTTACGAAGTTTTCTGATTTTTCCAAATGGATGTTTAATTTTTATTCCGCTTTTCCTTATTCGTAAATGCGTTCCCGACAGGCCTAATTTTCGGACAACTTCACGTATTAGGGAGCCAAATTTATCTAATATAATGTGCTGGTAAGTAATTTTCTTAGACATTTGTGATCTAGCCTAGCCTGTGTGTCTATCTCTTTTGTCAAATAATTCAATATCCAGTAGTTAAGTGCACAAGGTGTAAATATATTATAGCATCTAAATAAGTAGTGACACATCTAGAACTAAAAATAAAATATGTGCGTGGGATTTAACGACCAGTCACCAATATGATTATTTCGTGTTGAAGTTACGTTATATTTTTAAGAAAGTCCTCACTCACAGTCTATTAACTTACAAGTTAATCTTGTAAACTTCTGTTGAAACGAAAGAGCCAAGAGGCTGGAATAGAACAAACTTATTCAAAATCAACAGAACTATAAAATCCGAGATATAGTTTTCGTAGGGTTTTGCTACTGATATTGGATCAAATAGCAGACCCGCATTATGCTTTTGTTATGAAAATCTTCAGTAGGAAAGTGAAACTGCCAGATATTCTTAATGTATATATATTCAACAAGGAATAAATCATGCGGATGCGAATTTTTGTGCTATCGATCATTAGCTCAGAAATTGATATTTATCTATCTCTTGGAAGTTATACATAACAAAAGGTTAGAGGTTTAAGATCACATTGATTTGATCATATAATGTTTGATAGGTAAGTGTCAATATGGTTGGGCCGGCAGAAGGTATGTACTTAATTTGATCAGCGTGCTCATTAGGGGAAATTGATTTTCAAGAGACTTACTTTTATTTCGCTCATAGAGAGAACTCGTCGCTTTCGTATTCGAAAATTGAATGATTCATGGAAGGCACGAGTCTCTTTTTATATTGTTCTATGGGTTTTTCAGAATTTTCTGCCTTTCTCGTCAATTCAGTAATCCTCAGAAAACAATAATACAATCGTTGAGGCAGATAATAAAGCAAACCATGTACGCGATATTCGCTCTTTTACACAAGACGTAGGAGCGAGAGTCGTTTAATGTGCTTGAGATAATTCTTATCAGTACCTGTTTTTATTACCACTATCGTGTTCTATCGAACTTTCGCGAACCTTCGTAACAACTAGTAGAGCAAGAAAAAAGATCGCCATTAGAGACGTCACAATTTACAGGGATCAATAATATTTTATACATAAATATAGAAAACCTTCTATTTTTTTCCACTGTTAGACGAAGCTAAAACTATAAATATGTTGAGAATTTGTTATGTTACCAGCGTGAAAGACATTCCTTATAGTCTAGGCGTTTGTATAGAAATGATTTCCGTAAATTTATCACCTGAGGGTGTAAAATGGTTGTTTATATTTCTGAAGATAAACGTACGATACGAGAACTGAGAGCCGGTTCTTCGATAAACACCATATTCATAAATTCGAATATGTAGCTGGATCAATCGTAATATTATAGTGTGTTATATATCCTTTTTTTATTTAAATGTTGCTAGCAAACAGAAACACATTCTCAAATATTTACATGGACACTGCAGTTTATTGATATTTGTATAGAAGTTAAAACAGTTTTTATATATATTTAAGAACTAATGAAATAAACGGACCACTTACTGTTGAGTAGACACCGTTGCCTATGGACATGTGCAACCCCAGAAAAGTCGCTAATGCCTGGAGGAAGAGCTTTTTTTATGTCTATTTTTAAATCCTATGTCACTGTGCTCCATGATGATCCCCGACCGAAGCTCATGCCACAGTTTGCACGTATGTGTAAGAACGATCTCTAAAATCAGACTGTGGAGCTACGGATCCATTTGATGTGCATGGAACTTTAATCTATAGCGAGTGGTTTAATGATGGAAGGCATTATTCTTTAACAGTTCTTCGGAACACTTACCATTATAAAGTGAAGTGAAGGTTTATTATAAGTGCTACTACTACTGTTCTTTCCACAGCTGAAATAGAACAATGCTTTTTGTAATACAATTATAAAATGTACTTGCAAAAAATCTACTTTTGCGCATAAAATAGTTTTCATACGCATTGGTAATTCTTTGCGAGTAAATACAATTACAACGATTATTTTAATTATTTTAATATTTATGTTATTTTCGTCGATAATCACTTTGATGGGATTCATATATTTTTTTAAATTAATAACAATTTAATAGAAATAAGTTGTGTGTCAAAAAAAGTTTTGAAGAATGTAGTTGGTAAAGATCAAACAATGTTATCACTCACTATATATGCTTTTTTTTATTATTGCTAATACAATTTTTTAATGGGATTTGTTTCGGTTGTAATGAAAATTGCAACAATTTCAGTAACAAAAATAATATTGTCATGTTTTGTGCGCAAAGAACACTTTAGCTGAAACTTGAACGGAAATTGCTGTCAACAAAACTAAGACTAATAAGTATTACGAGCACATCATGCCGACCCCTCAAAGTTGCGAGTTCTCAACACCACTCGTTCGAAAGCTCTTCTTTTAAACCGAGTTAACATTACGTTTCATAAAACGTAACATTAACCTTATCAAGAAGGAATAAAGGCCAAAATCAATAAACATTCAAATTCGGTGCAAGCATCTTCTCCCTGAACAAGCAGAGTAAGTGTGTCTGAGTGTTTTGTAGCTACTACGAGTGAGAATTCGAATTTTAAATAGTGTACAAAGTCGGTCGAGTGAACATAAATGTCAATGTATTATGTATTGTTATTAAATCTGCAGTAGTGTTAAGAATGGACGTTCTAAATACTTCTGAACTGGCTATAGTCAAACAGTATTCATTACGTGTAATATACCGGAAAGATGGTTCGATACACAGTTAATCTAAAAGTTGCAATTATAAATTACTTAATACATTTGAGCTACAATTTTTAATTCGTTATAAATTAAACTTTCAGCTATTTAAACGGAAAAGTATTAAGTATCAAAAACGGAAGGAATTTTTTTTTTTTTTTTCGAAGTCGAGTTATAGTGGTGTGCGCGTGAGCGAAGCGTGTTTTTTTCTTCATCTAATGTTCGATTTTATGAAAGGAGGGGAAGTTATTTTTATATATATTTTTGACAACTGAAAGTACCAAAACAATTGTTTCTCTTAGGTAATATCTAGAATCTAGACGGAAGCAGATGTATATTCTTCGGACCTGAGAGTGTTACTACCTACCCGGTCTTCGAGCGGAGAGAGGAAGATAATGTGATAAATAATTATTCTATAGTATAGAATCTATACTATTTATTTTATACAATAATGTTCGTCACACAAATATGATCACGCCAAATAATTCAACAGAGTAGTCATTTTTGTATGGTTCAAAAAAGTCTTAGTCTTATGTAACTTATTTAATGTGTTAATTTGTATTTTTTTGCCCACATGGTGCAAAGTGCAAAACTTTCATTAGTGGAAATTCTTGTGATAGATTTAAAGTTATATATTTTATAACATAAAAATTATTTGATTTTCTTTTTTTATTTGAATTGCTGAAAAAAAGAGCACGTGTGCCACCTGATGGTAAGATGACACAACCAGTCTTGAGCTTCGTAATTCTAAAGGCATCATCAGCCAGAATGAAAGCGGGGTACCCAGGTATCGTAAAAACATAAAAACGCCATTCAATTAAATTTTGTAAATTTGTTTTCTTAATTAACTGTTTAATTATTTTTTAACATTACACAATCCTAAATTTTAATATTTATAACTATGTTAAAGTTTATCTATTGGTTTAGTATTTTTCTCCATAATGTCTGTAGTGCGTGGTTGAGTTTTAGTTTGAAAAGAGTTGAGGTCCAGGGATATAAACTCATTCATAAAACGTAATAATTTATATATATATTTTTGGATTCGTTATGAATATGTATGGGTTGCAATGATCACCTGTTTGTATGCATGCCTGTTTGTTTCTTCCATAGACCGGTATATCATGTATCTGTGGTCACTTATGTATAAACAAAAGACTTGACAATGAAAATAGACGTAACTAGATATTATTCATACAAAAGAAACGAATTTAAATATTTGTGTTGTATGTAGGATGCCTATCCAATTCATTCATAAATACATATTTCTATTTCAACTTACTTGTATTTAAGCTTATATTTTAATTAGGAAGTGCGATAGCTGTTACACAATGCAGAAAATAAATTGCTATTCTTTTGTTGTGGGAAATGATAGTCGCAATAATGAGTTCTTTGGTAAATAATTGCATGTTAGATGGTTTCTTGTAATTAATGCGATACAAAAACTAAAATTTGAGTCACAAAATCTACAAGTATAAACTATGCGTTTAAATTTTAATTTAAATTTCAAAACAGGCCTAACAATGTTATAAAGCAGTGTGTTTCTGCATATTTAAATCCTTATTTTACAACACAGGCTTTTGAAATGTTAAAAAAATAAAAATTTTTTGGTCCTTCGAGTAGATTGTGAACTGCAGAAGTCATAAGTATATCAAGATATGTATGACAAAATATGTTTAATATATATAGATACTGACGGCCCTGGACTATTTATGATATATACATGATTATTAAAAATATATTTTTTTTGCCTTGATTAGACATTATTAGGTTTACTTATATTATATATAGCCTATCATTTGAAAAATCACATGTCCTCACTACATACCAATTATCATGAAGATCAGTCAAGCCGTTCTTCAGTTATAACGGGACACACAAGGACAGGCGGACAAAATTTGTGAGTCATCTCGAGACATACAGAGAAGTTCAACAGAATTATATATTAATATGGATTTGATACTCGTCTACAGTATTGTGGTGTAAGGTATGATTGTTAATTAATAAGTGCAGCAGGGGTTGGTTGCAAGTCGAGTACATACTTGTAAACAGACGAGATATTTTGTTCATATATATAATAAATGTATTCGAATATCTCTTTTATTTACTTTTGCTATTATATGATTTAAACATTGATACATAAACTGTTTTGTTAAGTAATAGGAGAGACTGATCGAGGTTTTTAAGGTTTTTGAGGTTAAAAGTAGTTTTGCAACTAAAAAGTATCAGTCAGAAGAATAAGTGCCAGCCTTGATAGACTACTCGGCATAGAATGCTTAAAAATAAATTGTCACTGCTTTCTTCTGTATATCAAAGAACCTCGTTTGTACTCAAGGCCTTCTTGATGTATAGACACGCCTTTAAGCATAAATGACAACCCTGACCACTTGCAAACAAATAAAACCTCACCTCAAAGTAACCTAAATTGTAAACGGTGGGATTTTTGTGCCTCAGTGTTAATAGAAACTTATTACCTAGTTTACTTGTGTCGGTCGTTTTTACCTAAAGTTCTTAAATTGTCACAGTGTAAGTGTAAAATTAAGCAGTACATTTAATTGTCATGAATAGCTTACTCTAACTTTAAGCGATAATTAAATTTTTAACATTATAGTTTGTTATAAGCCTTATCCAAAACATGGAACAATGGTGTTAAAAATAAGTGCGTAAAATTACTATGGAAAACAAGAATTAAATAATATTACATAATATCATACATTAAAGCGCTTACATATCTTGTGTTGCTGTGTGGCTTCCGTTGACCGTAAGTTGATGATCAAGTTGTTGTTGGTAGGATGATAACATTTTTTGAGCGGTTTCGAACTCTGTATGCATCTTAGCTCGGTGGTCCCGGTTGTATTTATTAGACAGCAATTACTAAGCCATGGTGGATTCCTTGAGGTGGCGTAGGCATTTCTGATAATTGGATTTGCAACAAACCTGGAGTGGTTGGTCGTTTGGGGGAGGGGGGTTAATCCCAAATGTCAAAGTATTCTTTAGACTTTAATTAAGAGGAAAAGTCCGTGCTCTGCAGTAACGCTAACGAGTCAAAGCAATACACGTATGGACATTGTAAAAAAATCCAAAGTATACAAAAAGCTCAAACGTGTACGCTAGTGTATGGGAGTAGATAGATACATTAAGTCCGCGATGTTTACAATTGTGTAAGGTGTGAGATACAATACAGTTACTCATCATTGTATACCATATAAAAAGATTGAAATAAACGTCACGTCACTTGAGCTTGTTACGACATAATAGAAAATAAATAAATATGTTGCAGGTGGCGTGTCATACAAAGAACTAACTCTAATCGCTCTTTCTAAAATTCTTTTAGAAATCCGGTAACGTGTCGTATTTTGCACGCCCCGCACTAGGTATGCGCCTATCTGCCGTTTGCGTGAGCCGAATGTATGCTAGATCTCCGACGACAATCGTAGTCTTTACGAGTTCCATTCCCTTCTTTTAATATAGACTTCAGTAAATTACTTGTAAAAAGTTTTCTGGAAAGGGTTAAAAGGATCAAAGAATTACATTACCTACATTTGACCTAAAAGTCCTTATTGGACGCAGCAGAGGGTCGTTCGAGTACGAGAGGTCATATGTCCCACATGCATATTTAACAAGTACACACCGCTTTGGAAGAGACCACAATCACATCACATCTGCTAAATATGTAATTTTTCCTTTTGCTAACGGTATTGCTCTTACAAATGAAACGTTCAAACTCCACTCGTATAAACGTTATAAGCTCAGTAGATAAAATAATAAAAACTATAAAATAAGCAAAACTCAAGATATTTAGCGCCTAGTCACATAACTGCGCAACTTTGCCTATCATAGTTACTGTTCTGACTGTATACAAACTTGTTTGAATGAATGGTCAAATTAGATTCGCAAACTTTGTTAACATATTCTATGAGTTGCAAGAGTGAATCGGTTTCATAATTATCGATGAAAAAATTGGAGAGCACATGATAACAATTTTTCTGAAGAATGTTGTGGATAAAATATGAAATACGCGTGAGAAAATACTTATGTTAGGGACTTTATTTTATGCAAAAGGACCGCTCCGACTTTGTTAAGGTTGGACAATTATATGCATGATATATCGCCAAGTCCATCGGGAATAAAGTATCTTAAAAATGGTAAAAGAATTTTTCCATAAATGCTGTGGTTCCGTAGATTAGCCTCCACACACACACAAACTCACAACATTTTGAGTCTGTCTTTATAAAATTATTGTAAATTATTTATAAACAGACTAGATGCTCTGGTAAATATTAATTTGAGGTTTATTATAAATACAAGCAAACTGCCCTCGTTTCGCTTCGGGAAAAGTACGCCTTACGCTAAGAAATAGTACCTACCTACATTATTTTAAACTAGCTGTGCCCGCGACTTCGTCCGCGTGGAATTCAACAAAAAAGTTATTTAGTAGAAATAAAAGTAGCATAAGTTACTCCTTATTACATCAGTTACCTGCCAGTGAAAGTCCCGTCAAAATCGGTCCAGCCGTTTCAGAAATTAGCCGGTACAAACGGACAGACAGACAGACAGACAAAAATTGTAAAAAATGTTATTTTTGTATATGTACCGTATATAAATTCATATGCATGTAGTAAAAAGCGGTTATTTTAATATTACAAATAGACACTCCCAATTTTATTTATTAGTATAGATTAATTTATAACTTTTTTTATTTATGAACGGACTGGAATGAAACAAACTTTAAGTATTAAGTGATGCTTACTGTAATACATTAGTGAAAACTAGACCAAAATCGGTTATATCGTTTCTGAGATTAGCGCGAACAAACGCACAGACAAACAGTCAAAAATTCTAACAACTATTATTTTGGGTTCTATTGCGTTAATAAAGGCACCTAATAATATTTTTTCTCATATATCGTTCACGTACCGAAAGCGGTCCATTAGAATTTTATTATATGTATAGATATAGAAGCCACTTCAGTTTGTAAAGAAATTACAGTATTTGTGAAATCTTTACTATAGTATACAAGGTGTAAGGCAAACGCTCCCGAAAACGAAGACAGGTGATAGTACTGATGATACCTATGAAGATGAGTGAGAAAAAAAATCGATTTGAGTGAAAAAAAAATCATTTTTTTTCAACTTTTTTTTCGCCCTATTCACGCTTTATCATGTTAGTACAGCTAAAAGAAACTATAATTTCATAAAAATTCATCACTTCACTCTAACAAAAAAACCAGCAATGAAAATTCAACAATGAAAACAGCTGAGCGCGGGTTCATCGCCCGAGCGCCACGCGTAGGTATCGTGTGTAACGCGGCGGCCCGCAGTTAGTACCTACCTAACTTATAAACTGCCGACTATGCCGCAATAACCAACACTAACAATCACTCTACTGTGTCTCTACCCACTACTTATATTCGAATTCACTGGTTGTACAAATTAGGTACCGCGTTCGATTCCTCGTTGACGAAAAGTTTACTTAAAGGGAATTTTAACATGAACAGTCAGGATTTTTAATCGATAAAAATATTAAACAGAACACTACAAACACAAATACACCTAAACCTGAGACTACCCAGCAAATACACTAAACGTGGGAAAAATACTTACTTCTACTACCAAAGGCCCGTACAAATTATGGTCTAAAAGGCATTAAAAATGAAGGAGCTAGAATGTACAATAAGTTACCTGAAAACATTACGAACGTTAACTCCATTGCAAAACTTAAACGCTTTTAAAAAGTTACATTCTTAGAGAAATCCAATAATTACACACACACAAACACACGCATGCACGACAAACGCACGATACACCCACAAACGCACATACAAACACGCCAAAATATGCCGACACACATACATAACATCAACACTTAGGCAGGTACATAAAATAACTAAATTCTACAAGGTCGCCGAACAAAACAACACGACAAATTAGTTTAAGTTTTTCATTTTAAGTGACTATGTATGTCTTATGAGAAATAAAGACTCAATAAACCGAACGTGTAGGTATGTTTATGATTCCGTATTCAGTCATGTACCTATTCAGATCCGTTTAGCAATAACTTATTTAAAAATAATGTAGGTATGAAACCGCTTACCGATCTAAATCTTCAGTGGCCGTAAGAGATGCCGCTCAAATTGTGCTCCATTTATTTCGAGGCAGATTTGGGCTCGGTGTTTCGTATCCTCGCCAAATGTCCGTCATCCGTCCAGGTGACGTGTTCAATGAAATCAGGTAGACGTTGTTAACAATTTTGTGATACTTCCTGTACCTTCCACGGATTGAACAGCCACTTGACTTCCACCGCCTGCCGCTACTGGAGCAATGGGCTGATTTTCCAAAACTTGCTAGAATGCTGCTATAATAAGACGAGATCAGACGTCGAGCGGTCGGGAATTTCTCTCGGTAAATTCGTAACGCACGTGAAGCATTTCCGCGAGCTTCTCCAAGGCATACTAACATGTTGCCGAATTCACAAGCACTATCAACGAACGCGTTAGGCATTAATAAACGAAACAATAACTGATACAACACAAAACGTAACAAAAAAGTAATATTCCAACAAAATTTAATTAACAAAACTTATCCGCCACTCACACGCGCATGAAGGTCAACACGGAACTGTGTTAAAGATCCAAAATGCCGCCAAACAAATGCCTACGTCCTTGCTGCTGTCTTTGCGGTAGGCACTTTGATCTATCTATTCCACAATATCAATAAAACGTAACGATATCCCCAATTTTATTTTATAAGTATAGTTATAGGTTCTAACAGTTCTTCTTATGGAATTTAGAAGCTAGATTTGTAATTTTCAATAAAATTAAGTGATCAATCGTTTCTACCCTGACGTAACAACAAGCTTGTTATTTCTTAAAATGATATTAAAAATTAATAAACATTTCTTATTAGTTATTCACGTAAACAGTTACAAAAACTATTTCATCTGTATAAAAACGTTTACACACTCACATCCCCGCGCTAGGAGTCCCTGTGTATTTAAAATAAGCTAAAAATTTAATAATACTGAATTCCTTACTTAAAATAAATTGCAATTTAAATCGATAGTTAATTATTTAATTGAAAATAATTCTCATATTTTATTTTAATTAATGAGATTTTCAGTTTTAAATAAAAACATAAAGTGTGTTCTAATTTTTGTGACTGTTTCAAAATGGGACCATCCTTACCACTTACAATTTCATATCAATACAGAATATCAATACTTTTTACGGTTTTTATTTATTTCGTTCTAAATTTTACAAAACGAACGATTGATATGAGTAAGTATCGATATTTTACGACCGATACTCAATAAAGTAAAATTATCGATATTTCAGTGGTATCGTGCAAATCCTTTACACTCGGCGACAGCGCGGCACGTGTCCTTGAGCGATATTAGATGCACTGTTTTGTACAGAATTAGTTAATAAGCAATTTTTTTTATTAAAGTAATTAAAAGGGGTTAATTTTATGGTGTGCGTCATAGATATGTTTTTTACATTTGTTTGGTTTTTAATAATGCCTAATGGATACGTGTTTTGAGTCTCTGAATATGGCAACAGGATAAAGTAGAATAGGTAAATTTAATCTTTGTAAAATTTCTTAAGCCCACTGAAGATTTAGATCGGTAAGCGGTTTCATACCTACATTATTTTTAAGTAACTTATTGCTAAACGGATCTGAATAGGTACATAACTGAATACGAAATCATAAACATACCTACACGTTCGATTAAAAATCCTGACTGTTCATGTTAAAATTCCCTTTAAGTAAACTTTTCGCCAACGGGGAATCGAACCCGATACCTAATTTGTACAACCAGTGAATTCGAATAAAAGTAGTGGGTAGAGACACAGTAGAGTGATTGTTAGTGTTGGTTATTGCGGCATAGTCGGCAGTTTATAAGTTAGGTAGGTACTAACTGCGGGCCGCCGCGTTACACACGATACCTACGCGCGGCGCTCGGGCGATGAACCCGCGCTCAGCTGTTTTCATTGTTGAATTTTCATTGCTGGTTTTTTTGTTAGAGTGAAGTGATGAATTTTTGTGAAATTATAGTTTCTTTCAGCTGTACTAACATGATAAAGCGTGAATAAGGCGAAAAAAAAGTTGAATAAAAATGATTTTTTTTTTCACTCAAATCGATTTTTTTTCTTACTCAACATCATAGGTATCATCAGTACTATCACCTGTCTTCGTTTTCGGGAGCGTTTGCTTTACACCCTGTATATTTTGTTTTCAGAAGTTACACGATCATTAACAGATATTTATTTATATTTAAACAACGTACATCTAACATTACAAGTTCTGGCCTATTGCGCTGGCCATTTGCGTTAGTGTGCTTATACAAATGATTACATATAATTCTACCGGATATAAGTTAAAAAAACATATCTAAACAGTCTCTTATTGTACTGCGAAATACACTTATAGACGAACGGAAGACATCTGAACTAGGTTTCCAAGCAACTAATTTGTTGAGTAAAGTTAACCCCCCAACTCAAAGGGTAACGGTACAGCTTTCTGTGAGTGTGCGAGTAACATAGTTGTTTTTTGTCCGTGTCCTGTATATATTGTGTGATAAATTACTATCACACACCTGATTATTCTTCAATGGAACCCTAAAAAGTTTCGTGCGTTGGAAAGAAACGGGTGCCTTTCAGAAAATTCAAAATGATCTACGCTACCAACAAAGCGTGTCAAAGTAGGATGTTCACTGGAAAATGTATGTCTTTCAATCTCGACAGAGTGGCTTCTCGCTACGGGCGCGAATGAGGGTTGCCTCCGTTCAATTCCAGCCTCTTACATATTTGACTAGACAAACAGATGCTTGTGAGTTCCTGGAATCATAAGATTCTTAAGACCATACTTATAGCAATCTCTTAAAGGCAATATTAACAAATGTGTAGTTACCTATCTTAAATATTCTCTCTATTTCCAGATATTCTTCTTTTGTGTCAGCGGAATTCGAACGGCACGAAAGATTTTAATAAAATTCACTGAACGAAATTATATCAAGTTTACTTTAATAACGTTAATGTTATTCGAATACACGACGAAATACAAAAGTTCCACTTTCGTATACTGGATCTTTTCTCGCGTCAGCTGAAACACGAAGAAAACGTTTTCCGAAGTACATAACAAAAAATTTATTCATTACCTGCGTGATATTTGTCCTTACTCGACTTGAATTGATTTTAAAACATTTTTTTATATTTCTTGTTTAAGTTATTAATTTGTCTTATGAAAACCTATTATCTCTGTATTTCTATACGTTTGCCACAGCATTACATTGGCAAATGTTTGTCGACCGTTTCAACAGCACTGCCTCCAACCAATTTCTGGCTCATACATAATATATGTATTTGACTACGGAAACAGTATTTCAGAAAACTTTATAAACTACGCGCTATCAAAGACCAAACGTGATGGTCGATACTTAACCTAACCTTGCAAATGTATCCGTCTGAGAATCATAATCTATACATGTAATAAAATTCTAACTGATCGCTTTTTGTACAAGAACGATATATGAGAAAACAATTAGAAGTCTTTATTAACACAACAGAACACAAAGCAATAGTTGTTAGAATTTTTGATTGTTTGTCTGTGCGTTTGTTCGCACTAATCTCAGAAACGGCTTAACCGATTACGTTATGGTTTTCACTAATATATTGCACTAAGCATCATTTAATATTTAAAGTTTCTTTCATCTCAATCCGTCCATAAATAAAAAGTTATAAATTAATTTAAAATAATGTAGGTACTATTTCTTAGCACAAGGTGTAATTTTTCCGAAGCGAAGCGAGGACAGTTTTGCTAGTTCGAAAATACAATAAATAAACTTCGTTCTTACTTTGAAAATATTTTTTATATAAGCTCAATGTTTTGAAATTGGAATACTGCGAGGTCGTGCCTTACTTCATTTACATAAAGAAACGTGGACATCTTCATGTACCTTAAGAGGACTAGAGTTTACTATACTGAGCCAGTATGTATTAATTGAGAGGGTAATGGGTCAGCCGCACAATAATTTAATACGTTTTTTAACCGTTGTCCCGTATTTGCTTCACCTTCTTGATGTATGTTTTAAATTCTATTTTGCAAAGAGATCTTCATTCTTCACTGTTATTTATGTGTCAATATGAAATTAAATACAACCATTTTAGTTTGTATCCTTAAGTACCCATATATTTATTAAAGGCTAGGCCTTAATTAGGCCTTAATTTGTTAACTTTCAGTTGTTTGTTGCATCCTAATTTCAAACGGAATCCTTTTGAGCAAATTTATTGCTACGCTTGCTGAAAGAGGTCTCTCAAGATTTTTCTATACACGGTTCGTGTCCCATTCGTTCAAGTATTATTGTCATCGATGTCACTGAACAAGGTAATTCAATTTTATACTGAATATTGAAGTAATTTTTAGGTTTTGTACTGTTGATGAAGAGATGGGATCCTTTTCAAGCTGTCCATTTTTCACGTCTGATTTTTCCGAATCTACTTGATGGATGTTTTAGTTCTTGTCACACTTTATACAGAGATCATCATGTAAAGAAGAAGAAAATAAAGAAGTGAGTATATTGTAACTAACCAAAATTTGCTTTTGGGAGAGTTAACTTTCTTAAGTTAAAAAAGGTCTTTGGACAAAATATATTTCTTTCATTTCATTCCTGGTCACCTTTTTAAGATTTCTGAAAATTAATGTGTATTTTTGTCACGCATACTTACATTAAACAAATTAGAAGAAAATTCCAAATTCTTCAACTTTAACCGTTAGAGTTCTTTTTCAACGCGATTCTGATTGGAACATGTTTAATTTTTTTTTATTTATTGGATCGAAAGAGATAATTCCCTGCATCGTCCAAAACAAATTGATTAACAAGGTCTCCTAAAAGGCTTCTGGCCTTTCTTAAGTCTATTTACACCACAAATGTTTTATTTGAAAAAATTATACATGTCTTAACTTCACCTCAAATTTTCTATTGCACAAAAGTCAAATAAAGCAGGTAGAAAATTCGTTCGAATTGAATCTCTTTTTCCTTACCTACATAAACTTATTCATAAAGGACTTAAAAATTACAGTCAGAGTCCCACAAAGCGAACCAAGCTCCTTACAGTTTCTACTTAAGAATCTCGTTTGAAAAGTTTTCATTCTGTTAATTTAAGGACATTTTGAAATATTATTTTTTGTATTGCGTTCGGTTTACGTTTAACTTTGATAGTAGCCCATCTTCGTTATTATGTTTCATAAGCTGAGTTCGTTGCTTTCTTATTAACGCAGAGTCGATCGTGTGTCGCGTTATGCAGCTTTGTTTTATATAGATATAAAACCCTTGTCGCCGCTAAAGTATTGGCCCGATTAGGGCTGAAGGGTTTTTTTACATGGCGAAGGCAAGAGGTTTGATGAAATGACTTTAATTTCTTGGAAGAATGGGAGGTGCCTCATTAGGTGTGCTTTTTGTGTCGATTTCTATGGCACGTTCCCACAATTTTACAAATATTATTTTATTTAATATTATTTTATTTAATATTATTTTATTTAATATTATTTTATTTTACAATTTTACACAAATTTCACAAATTATTTATAGAATATCTGTTACTGACCGACTTTGAAGATCATTAGCTGCAAAAGTTTCTATATTACACAACTACAAAATTGTGTTTGAACACCTCAGCAAGTCGTTGAAAGATTCCACAAATTATTTGAGAGCTCGCCAATCACTTGTTAGAACCCACGAGGTAATATCACCATAATTCTGGAAGCTCATTACTTGGACATTAATCAAGATACGGATTATTATTTCAATTGCTATTGTTTTTTAATTTATTTCATGAACATGCATTATTTTGTGATATGAATTAAAATTATGTAAAATCTTGTGAATATATGAATGAATCAATGAATCCGATAAGGGCTATTTTTTTATTATTAGATGTACGAAACCATGATAAATCATAATTTTAAAGCTTCATTCCAGAAATAGAAGGCATTGTATAAGGTTGCAGAAAACCCAAACATAAAGTATTTAATGCGCTATTTAATGTTGCAGAGATCTGAGAAATAAACAGTGTTGCGAAGGTAAATATATTCGTTCTTATTTTTCTTTTGTAAGTCATTCCCAGGTAGAGTATGCAAATTGCATACACATATAGCAGTTTACGTAGTCATTCCAATTTGCATCTAGTAAGTTTGGTTATATAACTTTGTTACGCTTCGAGGATAAACATCTTACTGCAGCAGAGTTACGGGTTATCCTCGTTAGCTTCTGATTGAATAGCGCGTTGTCAGCGGTTTCTTACGACGGGTACGTGTCGAAATTGCGACTATTTGTTTGCCACTGGCGTATAATAAAAGTGCAGACTAAAAAGCTGAATTTTATCAATGTCACTTTCAGCCGCTGAAAAATGGTTCTTTTTCTGTTTTTTCTGGTTCTTCATTGAAAATTTGAAGGTCTGTAAAGTTACTGAAATCCAACGAGCCATTTTAGATGTTAACTTAAGTTGAGAAAAAAATAATAATTAACTGATGAATTAATTTGATAAAGATAATCTTCCGTTTGAGAACTACGCTTTTTCAGTTAAATTTACTAATAAAATTAAAAGTTCTCACGTGTAATACGGCCTATGGTTTCAAGATTACTTTTAAATACTACACGAAAACACACATCACGTAACATCACGTTTTTCTCTTACAATAAAGATTATGACTGAGCGTGGATAGTTTTACGATAAATATTACCATTCGTCATTTTTGCATAGTTAAGAAACAATTTCTGAATTGAGAACTATGCAATAGTTATATGCCACTAGCATATAATGTTATTCAACATTCTGTATGGTATTTTCAAAAGAATAAAATATGTTTTTGTTCTGAACGTTTTCTGTTTATGTTAATATTTTAGAAAAGTTCTAATTTTGTTTTGTTTCATTAATTTAAAATTGGACTTTGAAAGCTCATCATAATCAGACAGACAAAGTGAAAAGGGTTTTTGTAAACTGACATAATCCCCGTTAAAATCAACCAGCATGCGTGACTGGCTACAAGCAATTGTTATTTTATTTATTATAATTTTGATTAGGGGAACGAGTTTCAACTAATCTTTAAGTTAACATGAAACATTAGTTACTTTTCTCGTGTGTGATGGGCATTTAATTATTACTAATAGAAGTTTACTAACCATCGTGGAGTCGAATTGAAGAGTGAATTCTATAAACTAAAATGGTAAAAAATACTAATAATTTATTATGTTATTTTTAGCTTCTGGTGATTAATTACGGCAATAAATAACGACAAATGAAGCTTCGGTTTATGCAGACTTTTATACAAGAAGTTTCTTTACGCAATCGCAGTATTTCGATCATCAAGAAAATCAAGTTCTTGTTATCTTATAGTCACACTAGGGATTCTGTGACGTCGGGCTTGTATCTAACTTTCGCATTCCGGAAGATGGGTTGTATAATATTAAATGTAATATTATTATTAAATTCATGAGTACGGTGAGCCTAACATGCCATTATTATATAGAATTAATTAAGGCCGCAGAGTTTCACATCGTATTCAAAATTATAAACGCCCTTAATACGGGCCTGACCTTACATGCCTCAAAGATAAAGTAGGTGACCATTTTTAGCATCGTGTAAGTATACTTATTATTAGGAGTATCATCTAACCAAAAGAAATTTAATATAATAGAGGTCTTTATATATACGATACTTATAAATTATAATTAGCATAGAAACAGTTAGTGATTTGTTATATACTTATTTATAAGTGTGAATGAAGAAATAATATTGCACTATCATATATAGTGATGGATGACCAACATCCAGTAGCAGTAGCAATAGTTATAGTTGATCATATGGATGAGTTAGCATTATATGGCCCATGGAAATCTGAAACCTATATAATATTATTTCATTAAGTAAAGGGTTAGCTGAAAAAGCGTGCTTGAATCGTCTAGTTAAGAAATCCAAGCTAGTGCTATCGTATAACTTTCCCACGACAGTTCAGCAGTGACGTAGTAGTTTGATGATTCGCATAGCGTAAAAATACACAGCATGTCTAACGCTGGATCGGCTGGATAATTAGTCGGCTTTGCCCCGAGCGACAGGTATGCGATCTGTAACCCTTGTATCCATTAGGTCTCTGGCTAAGATGCAACGAGCAGAGGCTTTCTTAAAAGCAGGAATTATTGTTCTTTGAGGAATTACTTTCGTTGTGAAAATCTTTCTGGTATGGACGATGTGCTTGTCATTCGTTATGCATACCGCGGAGAATTGGAAAAGTTTATTTACGTCATCGTGTAGCCGCTTACGACATAGGTGTGCTCATGGAAAGAGTGGACAGGCTTTTACTAATGATATACGCTAACCATCCCGGACTCTATCGTCGCTCACTATAATAAGGTTAAATTGCTTGTCAAACATTGCCTTATAATAAGAAAAGAAAAAACTCTGTGTAATTTTACTAATGTAATTTATTGTATTTGGGTTTAATTACTCAATTGATTGGAAATGTATAATTTATGAAATGGACATATTTTGATTACGTTTTTAAGAGGTTCAGAGTTCTTTTATGTAGCTTGGAGTTCGTTTTTACAATAAGGTTCCAAAATTGATACGTGATCTGCTCATTGGAATTTTTAAGCGACGCGTTACAGCACAGCTTATAGGTAAAGGATATTATAGTATATATGAATATATTAATGGCAAGAACGCTAACAAATAATAGTATCGAAACCAGTTCCGCGTAGGTTTAAACTTTTATAATTACCATGCGTTGTTTTAAAAGATGAACTGAGGTGTTTCTTTCACCGTTTCTTCTCCTCAATGTTAAAGTAGGTACCTTTTTCGAAACGGTAGTAGAAGCAAAAAATGACCTGCATAAGTGTATTTACAGAATACCTATATGATTCAATGATTTGTAAATTTGAAATTCAATTCAAATCAGATAAACGTTTACACACTCACAATCCCACTGTAGGATTCCCTGTCTTGTGGGTGGCATGGAAATATACAAATATGACATCACAAACATTCATGACCCGAGAACAAACATTTATTCGTCATGTCTGCCCAGGCCGGGAATCGAACCCGGGATCTCTCTCATGCAGGGTCTCTACCAACTGGGCTATAGGGTTTGAAATGTAAATTTGAATTTGAATATGCCTATAATAACTTATAATTATTATAAATATAAATAATAAAATGTATATTAATAATTAGCAGAAAATTAAGATATTTTAAGTAATTTAGGTATTGCAAAGAGAGAGACTGTCATGGCAGTGTTCATTGTCAAATGGTAAAAGCCATAAGACGCGTTAAAAGAGATAAGAGAACAAGTATGTTTATTTCTTCACAAATCTTAAATTTCTGAGGCTTATTCCATATATGTGTTTGTGTTACATGTAAATAAATGAACAGAAAGGCCAGTAAATGTTAATTAAGCAACCGTCACCATCAGAACAACCGTAACACCGTTGGTAATCATAATTGCTACAATTAAACTCATAATGTTTTATAATACCTACGCACCAATGCCGACCGAACGAACGCACGCACGAACGGTTGATTGATAAAAATACCCTAAGCATTAAGTCCGCTCATTGTATCCCTTTTGTTAACATTTTACGATAAAGCTTAAATAAAAAAATATTCGACGGTAACATGCTATCCGAATAAGCACTCCGCTGATTGGATTATACCACGTGGGTTAGTGTCACTAGCATGCAACTTGGACCGACAAAAAGCAATTCTTGAACCATCCATAAAACACTGTACATTGTTTACGCCGAGTGTAACGAAAGAAAATCAACATCGTCAACCAAAAGCAAATGCAGTAGTTCTATGTTTATTAACAATCCTATAACAAGAAACTAAAAACCAAACAAACAGGGTAGAATCCAATATTAACGTAAATCAATAACAAATTCCTAAAGTAACCTTCACGAAAGTTAGCGTGTAATTACATAGAACTAGTTGACGCCGAGGAAAAGATACTTTGGGAGTTCGTAAGTTCCGCTTAATAGAAAAGTTCACTTCACCAACTGGGTCTGATAGTGACAATGACGGCGAAACCGACGCTAATACACTTACCTGCATACAGTATCTTCCTGACGAAGCAAATTCCTTTAGTAGCATATGTATTCTGTACTAGTTTACGTAATCATTTTAATGTTACTCGCTTGCACATAAGGCTCGTGATAATTTCTGCTACTCTACTACTATTGGTTACGTAATTGTGAATGAAGTACTAAAAATACGGAATAAACTTGTATTATTGCAAATTGCTGATAGCGTTTTATTTTGGATGTAACTAATTTATATATCCGTTATAAGTAACAATACGATCCAATGCTGTAATCGTTGGTGGCGAAATTGTATGGGCGCTTTCGTGTTTCAGAGGTTATGTTAAGATTTCTGTCACAATAAAAAGTTGGTGAGCCTACTCGTAACTCTTCTGGTTGCTTAAAAATTTCATTTTGGGTCCATTGGTGTAGTCAATAACCCCAACTAATCGGGAGCGGAGTAGAAATATTACGGTAATCTTATAAAGAAAACTCATAGTGGATTCCGTTGTGAAGTTATTACAATATTTAGTGTTGTAGTCTTGTATTGTTGGTAAACATTTAAATTCGTCAGCAATTTTGTGATTGGGAAATTATTCTATAGAAAGAGTTAACAAATACAAATACCTTGGCTGTTGGTTAAATTAGGACTGGGAACGGGAATTAGAATTATGAAATTAGAATAAGAATTGAAACTGCCAGAACCACTTTTCAGAACATGAGGAAACTATTGACTAACAGAAAAATTTGCTTAAAACTGCGGTGGAGACTAGTTAAACGTTATATACTTCCAATTCTTATGTATGGTTCCGAAAGTTGGTCATTGAAAAAGAAGTCAATTGATAAACTAAGGGCTTTTGAAATGTGGATCTACAGAAGAATGCTTGAAATTAAACGGAAAAGTAGAATATTTACTGTCAAAATTTTACAAATAATGAATAAAGATTTGGAAATTGTGAAAACCGTTAAGAAAAGAAAAACAGCATATTTTGGACATGTATACAGGAACAATAAATATAACTTATTAAAATTAATAATTGAAGGCAAAATTAAAGGAAGTAGAGGTCCAGGTAGAAGAAGAATCTCATGGATTGGGAACATAAGGGACTGGCTGCGGGTTAAAAGCACAGATAAGCTAGTTCATATGACTGCTGATAAGAGACGTATCGACAAATGGTCGTCGACCTCCTTGATGGAGATGGCACATGAAGAAGACGAAATCTTGTAGTATCATTTATTACACAGATAAATAAAAATAGATTTGTACCATTATCCGATCTGGAATGAAACATTACTCTAAAGAATATAAAACAAGAGAAGAAGAAAAAAAGTCGTAAACATAATAAAAGAAATTTAAAATCCAATGGGATAAAAATACATGGCTGTGTGATTATGAACTACCTTAATTGCATTTAGAATCATATTTGCAGTGGTATTCTTTAGTTTGGACTTGATTTTGATGAATTATTTATCTACATAAAGAAAACATTATTCCCTTTTAACATTAGAACAAAACATGAGTATTTTAGAAATTTACTTTGACGGAAAAAATTTAAGCATTCAATAAATTGTTAATCGAGCTGTGGAAAAATGCATCAGTTAAAGAATAAAAAAATATTTTAACATGATATACAGTTTATCAAAAAGGTTTAAAGAACGCTTCTCTAAAACGCTTCCAAAATTTGTAAAATTTCTTTAAATTGTGATTAACATCATTTATGTTTTGTATGGTCCATGTTTTAAAACTTATGTGAATTAATAAGCTTTTCTGTAGCGTTTAAGTCCTTTTCAATTACTCTTAAACATGCTAACAACTTGCAACAAAGTTTACCAAGGAAGCGCGAGCTTAGAATACATTGAAACCTATTGTTATTCAGGGAAAGTTATGTATTCAAAACGATCGTAAAGACAGCTCCGGTGTTTTAAATTACATTTTGCATTTCGTTTTCAAATAAATTTAACGCACGAAAATAGATCTATTTATTATTTATGCCGTTATTATTTTGTATGAAATTTAATACATTTTTCTTGCATAAAAGTTTAGAGGAGCGTTCTTAAAGGAAGAACATTTAATAATTTTTCATTTTATTACTTACGTGAAAAGCACCTCCAATACGCGGTCCTGCCTGCCCGACGTACAATGTAGATGCTGAATCGAACACCAATTCATTCGGATTTCTTTTCACAGCTACCGTGTCAAATTCGTGACAGTTCAGAAACAGAGTGACATTATCATTCGTTACTTTCAAGGAGAATCGACTCCATTTCTTGGCAAAAGACGGCACGACGAACGAAGCGATCGTCTGAGATAAGGCGTAAATATTCCCGTCGGTATATAATAGAGAAATGTTCATTAGACCGGGACCGGAAGGAATTAATTGTACTCCGAGTTGGACGACCGTTTCTAGAGGGTTAACGACTGAAAAGAGAAAACCGCCGTCTTTGTTTGCGGGGCGTACGGTGGCTGTTATTGAAAACTCAGCGTATAGTTTTTCGGGCATAAATAGACGGTAAGGTGATTTGATGTCGGAACCGGGTTTCAGACCATACGCAGGGAAGCCATCCAGACCTTCATCGAAGTACTGCGTTTTAGGATTGCTGAAAGGTACTCCAATGGCGTGTAGTAAGTCGTATTCGGGGACATCTGAAATTGAAACGATCATTAAAATAGTGGTTGGATGTAATTATGTTATTTATGTAATCTAAATAATAATGTCTTAAATAAAAAATGGTAACTTAAATAAATTTAGTATCTAGATGTAACTGCAAATTAAGGGTAATAATTAAATACAATATGCTCTTTTTGAAGTTCATAAATGTAATCAAAAGTTTTAAATGATTATTTAGTCTGTCTGCACTTTTTGGCCCAATTAAGCTCCGCAACCTATGGATGGATGTAACTCGTATTTTAATTTAGGTACGAACATTCTGGATTTTAACACACAACATTGGTTTTGTTACGTAAATAGTGGTTGAAACTTTTAGTGACACAGACTGTATTTTAAAGAACGAATGTTAAGGGAACCTTGAAATCTGATATGTTTTTGTATGTATATATACACACCTATCTGTCTGTTGCGGTACCATGAGATACCTATACGACAGAAAATTAAGGTAATGCATAACATATTTATGCATTATCAATTAACGAGTCATTTTAACCGAACATCTAAGATAAACCATACTTTCAATTACGTCTCATGCTTAGTACTCCGGAATCCAAAAGGCGACTTCTGAATGGAAAAAATAGGAAAACATCTGTCAAATTATTCACCTCCCAGTATAGAGCAATCTGTTAGTGTCTCTAAATAAAATAATCTCAAAAACAACTGCACATATTTTCATACGACTTTCACCCATAGACATTGATTAACGAAGAAGCTAAACATTTGAGAAATTGTAGAACGCCTAAAATAATTGTTTCGAGTGCGATTATCTTAAAACATTTCTCGAAGCCAACCCAGGATGGATCGATGTAATTTGTTAAAATAATTGTCTCGCGTCCAACCAACAATTTATCCGAAAAAAGTATTAGCATATCGTTACGAATATTTTTTCAATTTTATATAAAATTCTGGATTTCACACTGACACCCTTTATTGCAATATATATTTGATATATAATTATATATGTATGTTATTAATATCTTCGTGATTTATAGTTAAATAATGCAAACTAAAAACAATTACATTTATTGCAACAGTCTAAATAGTAATAATTATAAAATGCTTTCTCAAGTTCTAAAAGTTTGTGTTCTAACTGCCTCTAGATAATTAATTTCGGCGTTATTAATCCAAAATGGCTACGAGGGCTTACATCACGGACTATTATTTTTAGGACATAATTCCAACTTCGAACATTAAGCTGAATAGGGTCTGAACACCGAAAGTACTTTTGATGCGAAATGCGAATTGTTTAAGCGGGAAAATTTAGGGTACCGGTTTTATTTTCAACGACTAACGAGCCATTAACAACATATGAAAGAGAAATCATTGAATATCTATATTAATGATAAAGCTAAGGAGTTTGTGAATTACATATTACATCTTGTATAACATATTTAAATTTTAACGAAATTTAGTATTGTTATATATATGTCGGAGATGGTCATTAGTATAGACGTGAAACGAATCTCAGCACGATATCCGAGGATATCCGAGGATATCGGATATCCGAGTGATGGCAGCACCGCCGCGATGACGTCGATACTTGGCTAACATCGTGTTATAACAGGGCCTAGTTAGTGGAGTGACGCCGGATGGAGCTCAGTTTACATTCTGCAGTCGAAGAAATCGGTTCCTCCGCACTGGGAACTGTTACTGGTTGCCCGGTGTGAAGTGTTTGCTAACAACTAATTAAAAGTGTTAAACGATTATACGTCCACGCTATGTTCGACAATGTTGCTAAAACTCCTGGCGTTACCGACATACATATATATGACAATGATAAAAGATGATGGATATAACAGTGGTTCTAAAGCAGTCACTTTTCCGTCTGTTATAGCCTCATCTGAAAACAACTAAACAGACCTCAGATTTGAATTGAATTGAATAGAATTGGGAGGTAAAGTCAATGTATAGATTACTTATTACTCCAGGAAATTTGTTCCTCCAGAATAGAGGACGTAGGTCAATGTTGATATTTTGTTGGATAGTAAATATAGTTGTGTGTTTTGAAGCTATTCGAAAAAATGTAATCAGCCACTTTTGCACATAAGAGCTTGCTATTTAGCTATGGAATATCAAAATCAGCAAAAGAAAAAAAAAGAAAATCGAAAAGCAGACTGGAATTTTTGCAGTAAAATTGTTCTTTTACACACTTAATTTGTCAAAGCGAAAATCGCTCTTTTCCTGATGTTCAGCTATTCGGTAAGTTACGGTTTTATCTCTGAACGGAAAATCGGAGCATTGTGAAGTTTGTAGGTGACCCAGTGAAGATATATTGCACAAGTAAGGATACACTGGAATGGAATATGTCATTTTTATCTGTAGAATATAATATAGTCAGCCGAAATTTTCATAGAAAAATAATTGTGCTATTATGGTGGATATTTGAATAAATAACAAAAAATATTAAGAACCCTACAGAAATTAGTTTTATTGAAGGTGTTTCTATTAATACCCTATTATAAAAAAGGCAAAACATACATAAGTGAAATTGAGTGTTCTTATGGTGTAATTGCTATAGCAGAAATTAGCTAGTGTGTTTCTATAGACAGTAAAAACTTAAAATGAATGATGAAAGAAAAGTAAATAAATTTTTGAATCGTGTAATTAGATGACTCTGTGCAGAATATAGTATGTAATTATTATTCCTAGCGTTCAAGTAAAATCACATTAACCTCTAATTTATGAAATTGCCTGTATTCATTAACACAAAACACATAAAAAAGGATTTTTTAGTAATGTAGGAGCAAAATTAAGGCTTGGGCTAATAATTTACAATTATGAGCTTATCTACTGCTTTTCATTTAATTGTGGTTAACAATAATCCAATATCGTTTTCAATTGAGTACTCCTAGGTACTTATTACAAGTTCTTATTATTAAGTTACATAATACATATTGTCAATAGCCTTGAATGCAGTTCTAAAACTGCCCACAAATAGTTACTTGAGTGAAATTAGTTCAACAACGGAAATTAAACTCAGTGAATTTTCTATTTTTCTAATGGTAATAGTTAAACTTAGATATTTATTGATCAATTATTGCATATAATTGACATGGAAAGAATTTAAATATTATTCAGTGTTACCCTGACATTTACATGAATTGTTTTGATACCACGACCGTATTTACAATTAAATACAATCAATTGTTGATCAACATCCAAATTATGAATATTTTTACACTATAAAATCCACAAAAGAAACAATAAAAGAAAATTGATATAAAGTTTCTGCTTAGAAATCTAAAATAAATCGATCAGGGCAGACATAGAATTTGAAAGAAGATGAGAGAAAATAAATCATCAAGCATATTTATAATGATGACATATTTAAAATGAAACGATGAAAACAGATACATATGTATACGAAAAGATGTCCAGGATATTTATCTTTAGCAATAATGAACTCAATAGATAGAGAGAGAAAGAGGGAGTGCGATTTTTGTGAGTTTGTCTATTATATTTCGAAGGCAATTTTCGGAACTACGGCACTTATTTCAAAAATTCTTATACTATTCGAAAGGTATAGGACATAGGCTATATATCTCGCATATTTTGCAACCCGAACGATGTCGGGGCGGGCCGCTTGTGTAATCATAAAGATCTTATTAGAGAATTGACATGTCACCTACATACCTACTCTTTCACCTGCACATTTTTGCACACAATGTATCTCTTCCATTTACAAAAATAACGAATCGCCACTGCTAATATTTTTATTCTTCTTTACATGAAGTGTCAGAACGGTACGTTGTTAGCTGTTCTCGTAAGTAAATAGCTGTTTGAATGCTGTGGGAATCAGTAGGAAACAGTAGTTTGTGACAAGATGCGGGTTCGCTATTGTGACGAATCTATTCACCCGAATATTTTCACTTTTATTTAGTTATTAATGGTTGGATGAACAGCTGCTACGCTTTTGTGTTAGTATCTCTAAGTATAATGGTGGAGCGTTTATAGCCCTATTATTTCTTTTAATTATAAATGATTCATCGAATGAATTAGCATTGATAGTTCCACAGACTCGGCGTTCAGTGCAGTTGTTAGTGATAGAACTATCTATGTCGTACGTTTTATTGAGTGTAGCTTTTTGGCCGCTTAAGTTCTGCGTTTATTTTTATTAACCTTCGTCAATTGGACCACACGAAGTACATCATAAAAACTCCCATTTACGAGCAGAGATCCTTGTCCTTCGACCGCTAACGTATTGTCCAATGTCTAATTTAAAAGTAAGTATAATATGTATCATACTGGCCTTTCTATTGTCAAGAACTTTTTCGACTTAATCGTAGACTTTGGTAGATTATAATATAAAACATCAAATATGATTTACAGAAATAATTTTATTTTAGTCTCGACTTACCGTTTGGGTATTTTGAACCAAAAAGTCCATCGTTCGCTGAACATATAGTAGAGAAAAAAACGATAGTTAACCAGATGTACCTGTAAAAATAAAAAATAAAAAATATTAATGAACGAATACGGTCCAAGCTAATTGAAACTTGTAGCATAGTGAACAGTAACTTTGTCTGTCGGAATTAATTTAGATAAATATTTGCTCTTAGGTCTCGATTGCTTCTGATGCCTCATTTTGTACATGTCCAAGCAACTCCCATCACAGGGGATCTATAGTATTATATATATGTAGCTTTGAATATCTAAGCATTTCTTTAATAAAACTTTATGTACATATGTAAATCAAAATAAGGAATGAAAAAAAGGGATCATAGTACGTGATACATACGTACAATGGTACATACGTGAATATGTACATTTCATGTTGTAAAAAAGTTGCAAGCATTATGAATGAGTATTGGTTGAAAATTTTAAATTGATAATTGATTAAAGGATAACCCGAGTAAATTGAGGTGGAATACATTTAAGCTGATTAGATAAAATTATTTATGCTCTAGTTCAGCGATGTGTTTCTCACCTTTAATTTATAGACATAAGGCTCTTCTTAAGCAAAATGATATCGATAATGCGTCCGCTTTAATGGGTAAACTACGAAGATAATTTTTCCTTTTGGTTTTTTTGTTAAATGTAACTTTGTATTTGAAAATGTATGGTCTCCTGAAGTCATTAATTATAATTTAGGAGAATAAACCTCATTACGTTTCGCTCTCATTACACTTCATGACAGGCTTCAAACAGTTCTGTATTTAGCGCATATAATAATATTATATTTTAATTATTACTTATACTTTTTGAAGTCAGTTTGAATTTTTTTAAAAAGCTCTTTTGACGTTTACAGATTCACGTCTTGGAATATAATTTATGAAAAAAACGAATTAACTTGTAAAGCTAACATCTCCTGATCATTATGCACAGTACTGTACAATAAACGAGGTATTGGTGCCAGGCCTCTTATGCTGCAAATCGCAGGTAAGTCAATCTTCGCTCTGAGATCAACCGTGAAGTGTTTTTGACATATCGATGGGTAATAGGTAAATGAGCCAATTTAACAATTTGAGTGTTTTCATTTTTTTGTGTTAAGTGCTTCCTTTCACTGTTGTTAACAACGTGTACTAAAAGAATTTACATATTTATCGGTGGAAGCACTATTTTTAGTTGGAGTAAAAGGGCTAATGTAGCACACTTTTGAAAATTTAAAGGCCAAACGGCTATTTGAGACTTATACGCTAGGAAATCCTGCGTTTTTGTTTAGTTCGACGGTCACTTAGTCACTTGAGTACTTTTACGTCACACGGAACTGTGGTTTGCTGGGTTACCAACCAAATATTGTTAGTGTAATATTGGATAATTCGACTTTATTAGATAATTTTGTGAAACATGAGGTTCAGTTATATTATATATAACCACTTATTTTATATAATTTGTATAAAATGAGTAATAAATCAAATAATACACCTTGGAAATTGATTCATTTGTCGCTCTTTCACACCAGCACCGATTAAACTGGCTTACAGTTTGTACAATACTACCCACATTACCACATTGTTTAAATATATGTTTCGCTTTTAGCTTAACTGTTGCGATTGGGAGCGAGTGAGATACTAAATCCTATCTTCTATTTAACAGTACTAATCAGAAGTTTTTGAAGCAATTTTAGTAAGAAAAGATACAGTGGCAGATTGCGAGAAAAATTCTGTCATGAATGGATAGATTCAATAAGTTCTGATAGATTCAATAGATTCTAAACAGTATGACTTTATTAGTAAGCATGTTGTTAAAATAAAAAAAGAAGAATTACGGAAGTTGAATCACGAAGATTATTTACGTATCTTTTGCTTTGTATTAAAAACGATCAAAATTCTTAGTTGATTGTTTGCAAACGGATGTTTCTAAATACATTCAGCTGTCGGCCAAAAATTATAAGAACTGCAATATCTAAATCTAGTACCAAGAGTAGACATACTTTACTAAACAATAGAAGTCGGCATAACCACCATGAATTAATGTAGAAATTATCAAAAGTATTTATGATCACGTAAAATAATTTGAGCCGGAAAGACAGTTACTTGTAAGGTTTATGTAAAACACGATTCATAAATTAATTCTAATTTACTATTGCAAGGGATTGAAAGTTTGTAAGTTATCTGTATGGTTAGTACCTACCATTTGAGGAATGATCAAAAATATTCATGAAAGGTTCAAATGAAATAGCATTTATGATATAAAAAACATAAAACTAAAGAAAGCTGTGATAACTTTAGAATTTAGTGAAATAATTGTACAGATACTTATATATTTATTTTAAATTTTGAATATCAAGAAGGTTCAGTAAAAACTGTTTGATATTAAGTGCGGTGACAACCATTCTACGAGATTTTAGGAGACATTTTACATTGTTTATTGATTATTTGTTTATTTGTTAGGTTGTTACAAAGGTTTCGAAAATTCTCTAGATAAATTCCATAAGCAAGTTAAATTATTTTGTTTATTTTTTAAATTTTAGGACCTAATTGAGTGTTGGGACCATTATGTCACCAAGTAAGACAACGTGTAAGTTTCAATATGACATTATTACTAAAAAATGATTTCCTAATTTACAATTTTTTAAGTAATTTATTTATTTTCACTCATTTATATAATTATAAGTTACTCCAAACTTTTGAAATTCATATATATTTTTTAATACCTTATACTAAGTATATAGTACAAACTGTCACTTTGTACTTTTTAATACCATTTAAAGTAGAATTAAAATACAAAAAAAACATCAGGTATATGTATGTATTATATGTATACATAAAAGTCATGATAGATTAAATAACAAATATATATGTCACAGTAACTATGCAAAATTTCATAAGCTTCAAATGTAACATATAAAAATATATCAAATTGAAACTTCGAGAGCCTCTGCTGAAAAATTATCATTTTGCACTTTGGACCCTATACATAGGAGCCATTGATAGTTTGGTTGCAGTGCGCAGATAGTAAGCGCGGCATCCGTTCGTTCCTTCACCCCTAATGATTCAATAATCTGTGTTGATATACGTCTATGGCCGGCAGTGATCACTCAGAAATCAGTTAGTCCATCTGCTGATTTGTCAGATATTAATCAAGAACAGAAATTCTCGTAATATTGTATCTGTAAAGAAATCTACGAGTGTATATCCTGTATCGGTATGTATAGAAGACATCTTCCTGCAATGCAATGCAAAAGTTCAAGGCAAACGTTCTAACTAATGACTAATAAAACTTTTTGTAAAGTGTAGAATCGGTTGTTCAGGTCAGCTGTAGTCCGTGACGTAACACGAAGTCGTATTTGATTGATTTAGTCAAATAATTTGAAAAATTATGTTGCGCTCGCTACAAAATTGTAATAATCGCAATATTCTTTAATGTATAACATTAAATTCTGCGTTGGCACACTGTTAGCCCACTGTTGCTATGTTTTGAAAAATCCGTTTAAAATTAGCACCTCTAGCCAAAGAAACGGTTACTCATTTGTAACAGATGTTTTATTATTATTTTCATTTTCAAGATTGACCGTTGAGCGTGTATGTATTTATTTATTAAAGTAGCTTCAAACAGCACTCAAAATATTATTTACAAGCACTAGGTATAAGAGGACTTTCTTATTTTGCGGGAACCAATCCATTTCGGTGGATGAAAAATATCCTAGTTGTTGACTGAACTTATAAGTATTTTATATGAACTATAAATGGCTAGTACCATTTTTTTTTCAAAGGTTTCCTCATGATGTTATCAAGCTTCATTATTACCATTGATTATACACATTAAAGAAATTAAAAATTTAATTTTGAATCAAAAGAACAACACTAAGAAAGTTATTTGTTAATATTGTTACGAAGCTTCTCGAAGTCGGCAGGCTTACGAAGTTTCTAGAAGGGTGGCCGACCGTTACGGTGAGGCAAACAATAGAGGCAAAAAATAAAGGCAAACAATAGAGGCAATAAAAGAGAAACCCAGGTAGTAATAAAAACTACCTGGGTCACTCCAGGCCAATCTGGCCCGTATGCCTCAAGCAAAAGGGGCGAGATTAGCATAGATGAGGGCCGAAATGGGGTTGTTTACCTGACCCGCTATTGTTATGTCGATTTCCGGGAATTCCTGTTGTTGTTTACTTCAACGAATCGCGTGGAAGGATCTGGAAGCCCGGAAATCAATATAAATAGCGGGCAGGGTCGGCCACAAGGCATTCGGTCTCCGGATACGAAGTGAAGAGTTCTCTCCCTACGAAGCGAATTCCTGCGATCTACGGGTGTAACTGTGATTGTGAAGTAAAATAAAGTCTCTGCGGAACTGTTGTGGCATTTTTTCGAGCCTACGGATCCTGACACGTATCAATATAGTAAGCTTACGCCAAAAATAAAAAATATTTTACATAATTTTAGAAAACTTAAGTGGAATACGTTTAAGTTCCAGTGTTAAGGTAATAAAACGTAAATTTTAAAAATTAATTTTATTCACAAACGTTCGGAATGAGTTTAAAATGTGGAATGTATATTTTTAATTAAGGATATCTTTGATAGCACTATCAAGTTGTAAAATAAACGACACTTATAATTTATTTTAAACTTCGACTTAAAAGAGCTGCATTTCTAATTAGAGACGTTGAAACTGTATATTGGACTAATCCAAGCAAAAGACGCCATTTGCAATTTATAAGACGATAACATTTAAGTGAACATAACGACTTTTCTTTTGAAGCTTATTAGTGAATTAACAATTTTGAACTTAAATTATCGGGGATTAAACATTTTACTAAGATAAGGGTATGTACTCACGATATTAACTTAACTAATATTGTAGGTAAACCGATATTACGATTCCTTTTTGCGGATTGTAAATTTCAATACTTTACCAGTTTAGTCGTTTTGCCAATTATATCAACAAGAAAGTCTACCCCTATTAAACATTTTAGATAATATTTAATAGTAATACCTATATTTATGTTTTACAAAGAGCAGTTAATATTAAATTAATCTAAGATGCCGATGAAAAGGTGTGGTTGCAATAGAATTTGTGTTAAAATGTGGATATTCCAGTCTGTTATAATTTTATTATTGGTATTTATGTTGATTTTTATAAATAAAAAAAGGTTATTACAGTTTCTCACTACGAAGCAGAGTAAGACACAAAACGCAAAACATCGTCGCAGGACGCATTGATACAGACCCATAATACTAACTAAGTAGTCAGGAAGTTTCGTAATTGCCAGGAATACGAACCGCTGGTTTTTTATGTCCGCTATTGTTTTCTGCCGACCCTTCGAGGTCCTTCTTAATAATATTTCTTGTGCTTTCACTTATTTAATCAAAATTCATCATATAACAGACTTTCACAACTCATTTTGAGAATTTACAAAAAATTTAAAAATTTATAAAAGTGGACTTTTAGTTTTCAAAAATAAGTTAACATACAAAAAAGTCATAATATAACAACGTCATTTAAACAACTGTCAGAGCATTGATTAGTAATAAATTAATGTAGTTATTCTACCAGATTCTGCTCTTCTCCTATACATGTATATCTATCAATGTAATTTGCGGTAACCAGTCTTAAGTACAATAATTAAATAATACCAGTGTCAAGACCACATCGAGCTCAGGTAGTCTAGAATTTGCTTTAAGTTAAAGGATTTTTTTTCGTAAGCGTTCTTGTAATATGTGAAAAAGGATTTCAATTTACGTATTTTGTTCAAATATTTAGGGTTGTGAGTTATGATTTTTTAAAGTATTCATTTTAAAATTAAAAAATATATTATTTATTTATTACATGTGTCAATTTTTTTCATTCACCTCCAAAAATTTGAATTCGTGTTTTACTACCACTGGTCACCTGGTAGTTGGTTGACTGGTATATTATGAGTCAATAAACTATAAGTGTACCAAATTTTAACGGACCGACAAACGGGACAGATCTTATGAGGGTTTTCGTTTTATCACCAGAAGGGAGAAACACATAAAATTAGTTAACATTGCGTTTATGACATAATAATTTTGCGTTTGAAGCATAAAGATTTCGTGAAAAGACTAGTCAACGTAAACAAATAGGAATTTAAAATATGCAGCTCGAAAGGCAATACTCGTGGTGACACGAGCTCAAACAGCGAATCAGAGAAGCGTTCGAACACTGTGTTTTCAATTACACCCATTTAAGCCTGTATATTCAATTTTACGAAAAGATTGTGATTTTAAATTCACGTCATAAAAATTGTAAAAAACTAGCATGAATCATTGTTTCGTCGAAATTACATTATTTTTGTAAAGTGATTAAATCAAATTCATTATCAACATCATTAAAATCCATTATTGGACGTGGAAACCATTAGGCTACTGTTGCTTGAATTTAACTAGTGTTTCAATAATTACCTATCTAGAGCTCTAACGCGGGTTGTCTCGTGGGTATTCATGCAAGGATAAGGGTATTGATTTGGAAAACTTGAAATATCCTTTTAAAACTCAATCATAAAATGTTTTAAAATATCTCGGTTGCAATGATTGAGATCCAGCTTTTAAATGGGTATTACTTCGTTTTGTTCCTACTTCCCTTGCAATTGTCTATAAGCAGTGGTAGCCAATTATCATCACGCGGCCCGTTTTCTCCTTTTGCGACTACTATACGAAAAGCAAGGAGATCAATAGGAATGATGAAGGGATGTATAGAAAGTTTGGTTTAAAGTATGTACTGAAGAGTTACTTTCGGTGTTTCTTTTCCCAATGTTAAGACAAACGAAAATGATTGTAGAAGAAAAGAAATAGATGTATAAATGTAGTTACAACATATTAAAATGAGTGAATGATTTCGAATTTGAATTTGAATAGTATATGTAAATTCGTAGTGATTAAATTGGATCTATTAATGATTGACTGACGGTATCCTTAAAAGTAAAATTAATGATTGATTGAGGATATCCTTAAAAGTAAAATAAATGATTGATTGAGGATATCCTTAAAAGTAAAATTAATGATTGATTGAGGATATTCTTAATAGTACAATAAGATGTTGTATATTCGTAAAATATACAATTAAGTAAACGATAGTTTTGTAAAAATTATATCTTTGAACTGAACCAAGCTGATAGTCCGATTATAAACGCTTAAGCTGTGTACTGAATTTGAAAGAAAATAACCTCTAACGTAAAATCATCCGGGATTGAACGCAGTAAAATACGATGTGGGTATTCATGACAAATGTATATTATTGTATGTCCATCGACATGTTGATGGGCATCATGCCTGATAATCCATGTAAGTCGGTCGAAATATCGACGTTCAATATACCTGCATATCGTGAGTACCCACGTCATTATAAATTCGTTGGCGAAAGTTTTGTAGTCGTTTGAATTTTTCATTCACCTCAACCTTAGCCTTGCACCTGCGATACTACCCGCGTTCTACTCTTAATAATATATGCTTGATACATCAGAAAACATGTGAACCGTTGCTATTATTGCAAATATGAAATGAAAACGGAAGAAATTAAAAGGTTTTCGTTGTTGCTTTTGATTATGAAATCCTAATAATTATTGAATAGAAACCTAGCTGAGTCCTGTTATGCAAAATCAAATCATTGATAATCTCGTTTTTGAGAATTTTTAACTTGTCAACTCTAACTGCATAGAACGGACATCTTTGCGCATTCTGGATCCACGTACGTTCTCAGCTTCTAACCTATACTTTAATGAAAGGTTGTTATGGATGTAACTAATAGGCTGCTACGCAGGGAGCTAAGGATATCAGAATAGTACTAACCACAGACAATTTGCTGGAAGTTGTCTCAGTTGTGCAGCTTATGTGCGGATTGCTGGAGAAGAAAAAGTTCAATCCGGGTCATAGTTCCCAAGCAACCGTAAGACCTCCTACAGTATACAACTTTCCTGCCAATAGATAAATAAACTGAATGAACTGAAAGCTACTGTGACTTCGGCACGTGAGTGGTTATGAAATTTCATAATTGTAGATGATTAATATTAGGATTTTGCTTATAAGCTCTCCAGTGCCTACAATTAAAACTTATTTAGTACCTATAATAAAATTACTCGTATATGTAACTGAAATATTTTGTTACACCGTACAAAACAAAATCTAAGGATAAAAAGCTTAAGAAACTTAATAGTTAGAAGTAGAAGCCCAAAGGGAAATAGGGCATCATGTACAGTCATTAGGTTCCGCAATAATTAATTTCCACGTCCACGGTCCCTCAGGGAACCGGCGAAATTAATTACTTGAGGAACAAAAGTCGCAAGCACCGATCTATCAGCTGTTGATGGAGGCTGGACAACTGACGTTTTAGGGTCCGGCGTGTTTCCTAATTGTAACATGTGAGTACTATTAATATAACAGCTGGGTACATAGTAATGGATTAAAATGCATATTATTTGGAGTTTCAGAATAGTCATGAAACAGAGATTTGAATATAATTATTATTTACGTAAAATGTATTTTGTAGCAATTTAAGTTTAAATCAAACTAAATTTTATGTTTATAGAATTATATAGATAATAATTTGAAAAAAGAACTGGATAAAATAATTTCAGTACAAATTAATTTTGAACAGAAACAACGTGCGCCATCTCTGTGACCTATGAAGAAGCGCTAGTACGTGAAAGTGTAACACAGATGGCGTAACTTATCTGTAAAATAATGATAATTTTCCTTTCCTTATTATAGCTTTAATGTAATGACTACTGGGTTATTATTCATAATTCACACACAAAATTAAACATAATTCCTTAGACATGTATTTTTCGAAATAGTAGTGAATATTAGTTACACTTTTTTGTATTTCAGTAGGATAAAGTTGTGTTAAAGTATTCTATACCTATCGCTTATAACTATTTTTTTAAACTGTAAGTAATTAACTAAATAATTTCCTTTTGTTTATTAATATTACTGTTCTCCAAGGGAGAAATAAATATTATTTAAGTTGGAAGAGTGTGATAGTTACATATTATTAGCCTACATTGCTAACAGTTACCTATACTATTTTACTGCTGAGTTATAGAGATTTTTAAATAAGACTTCTGGTGCGACTGCAGGTTGTATAGGATTCTCATCCAATCAAACCGCCCTGGGCAATATTTCATAATATGAATGTACGAAGAGAAATGCTCGTTTTTGTCGTATATTAGAACGGTAAGACTCCAATGCCAGCGTTGTATGAGTAAATCCTCTTCTACCATATTCATAAACAACGGTGACCGCTTAACGTAACGGTGATCCAACTGCGTTTTTTGCGTGTAAAAATTGTTTTTTTTTTTATGTAACTAGGCGATAGACGAGCCCTCTGATGGTAAGTGGTCAACGTCACCCAGGGACATTAGTAACACCGTAGGAAATCACCGATGCGTTGTCGGTCAAGAAAGCTAGCTAGCTTTCAAGCCCCAAGCCGGAACACGACGAGTCTTTTGACGACTGATTCAAGCAGGAGAATGGTAGTTAACCAGGCAGGCCTCATGGAAAGATAATAATACTATTAATACCTGTAATAATTACTAATAATTGTTGCAATTATAAACATAAAATAATCCCTACCATGTTAGGCATGAAAATTACTAATGAATGATCTGAGGTTCAACATCGTTAATGGATATATGTCGGCTGTTGACCGAGTGGATTCGTATCAGATATCAAGTAATCAGTAACAATGAGCCACAAAGCGAAATGATCAGAGTATCAATTGCACGAATACCATTCGGTTTAATTAATTTATTCATGTAATGGTTATTGAACTTCATGTTAGTCAAACCAAGTTATGAATACAGTAGTCATTAACCATATATTTAAATTGAAGATTTTGGCGTTCATCTTTTCTTGGAGCATTGTTATTTGAAACTGTATATAACAACAGAAAAAAAATCCTATTTATTATACACCAAAAATAAGTCAGATAAGTAAAAAGAATACTACCTTTTGGTATGTACACAGAGGAATTAGAGTGAGTTATTTTATTTCAGACTTGATTTTCTGTTCGGAAACATTTAGTAATATCTGTTAGATTATACAAGATCTCCTTCTAAGAATAAAAGGACGATGCCGCAATGCAGCAATGCAGCTGGAACTTGGGTTCTGGTTGGAACTGTTCAAAGTATTTTGTTTTTAGATCAATTTAAGCAATTTTTAAATCAATTTACAATGAATGATTGAATCACATCTATAATCGGTTAGATGTTTCTGCATGATATTCGGATAAATAGTGAATCGCATAATAATCATTACACTCGTAATATAAAAATCAATCTGCCTGTGTGTCTAAATGCGGTAGCTTAGAGCATACTTCACTACGTGGACTTAGTAGGATTGGTGGACAGGTAAGTGGCTCTTACGTGCCAATCTTCAATCAATCTTACCGATTGTTGTCTAACGATAAAAACTGGGACCGATGAATGTGCTGGACGATTTTGTCACTACCGATGTATCAGTCTCCCATTCAATCGACATCCTCGATTTGGTTATTTCGGTACGTTTGATACAATTCCTGTAGTTATAAGCACTTTTAATTCACCTTACACTTAACTTAAAGATTGAATTGCCAGACCTTTCGGTGTTTTTTTATAGGGCTTGGAGTTTATTTACATAATAAGGTTCCAAAGTTAATACGTGAGTTACTCGTTAGAACTTTAAGCGACGCGTTAAAGCACAGCGTATAGGCAAAGTATATTATAGTATATATGAATGTGTTAATGACGAAGACGCCTGGGAATAATACTGCCGAATCCAGTTCCGCGCAGGTTTAAATTATGGTAATTACCATGTGTTGTTTTAAAACATGTCATGAGGTGTTTCTGTCGCCGTTTCGTCTCCTGAATGTTAAAGTAGGTACTTTTTACGAAACGATAGTAGAAGCAAAAAATGACGTGAATAATTGTATTTACAGAATACCTATATGATTAAATGATTTTGAATTTGAATTTCTTGTAATTGTAAATCTTACAGTTTTTACCAGTGTCTTTCATACAACCGTTGTGTTTGTTACCGTTTATTTACAACCGATTCGTTATGAACTACCGTTACCATTCAAGGTGACTCTAATTCCCATGACCTCAGACAAAGACGGCTTAGAATCGAATCAACGTTGAAGGGATATACGATGTTTTGTTTAAAGATATCAATTTGATAGGGAATATCAAAATACAGATATATACAGATAGGTGTTACATTTTTTTAAGATGTTTGTGTTCAATAGTTATTTGAAATGTTTTTGAGTCACCACACGCTAATCCTGCCCAGTGAAGGGTTCCAGGTTGGTTTCTAGGCATCGAGATTTATATTATTTGTACATGGTTCTCGCAATAAGAAATCTTAGTACTCGTAAGTCCTCGGGCGATCGTGTGAACTTTCTCTTTCAGTAAAGAAAGTGAACCTTACTAACCTAAATACAACCATAACTCTAAGATGAGTAAGGATGCATTGCTCTTCGTGATGACAGATATGTAACTTTTTTTTTCATTTGATTTGATTCTTGATGATTTTCGTCTTCATAACTAAACAATGTTGCGTGAAACATTTTGTTTCATGGCTGAAATATCAGTAGTCCTACCCCATTCAGATCTTGATATCTTTTCTAACAACTATATATTTTGTAACTTAAAACAATTTTGTTCAAGTTGTAATATTAGAAATATCTATACAATTGGCGACATGGCTTGTAATGACCGCTAAATTTCGAAACGGATTGACTGATCAAAATCATACTATGACCCATAACTTAGTGAGTATTGAATAGGTGCTAGAACCTAGTTATTACATTACATTCAGTATAATGTAGAACAACGTTCGTCCAGCTAGATATTATTTCTTGATGTCAATAGCTGACAAACGAGCAGGCAGATCATCTGAAGGAAGTCATCAGTCAAAGATATTTATAACACCAATGGCATCATAGATGCAATGCCAGAAGGAATCGGAGAGTGTACTTTTTATTGGCTCTGCGATACAACAACGAAAACAACAAAAAATATTAAATAATTGATACTAGACTCAGGGTGGTAGGTAATCAGGCGGGTAGAGATACCTATCATCATGAACAAGTACCATCGGCATTAAATAGGGTGAACTTACTCGTAATCTAGAGACCCCAATAAAAGATAACAATTCGACTATTTTATATGTACCTACTACTAATTACAAGTTACTTTATCAGCACTTAAAAGTTCAAATAATCAGCTTCGCTGTGTCAAAATTCCATTCCAAACACAGTGTAAAGACAATGAGGTTGCAGGTGTTACTTTGCTTAATTTATTACCGCTGCAATTAATGTATGCATTCTGCTTTGCATAAATCCATGCAGCTCTCTTTGTTTAGTTGTACCAAGTACTAATGCGTTCCATTACCGTTTAAACGCATGCCATTAGTTGAACCATTGTTTAATATAAATACAATATTAAACAATGGTTCAACAAGATTCGCGTTTAATATTTGATGCTTATAATTGGATTTTATTGTCAATCTTGTTCCCAATTGGTGATCTTCTTGTAAGGATTCAGAGTTTGATTGCCGGTTTAATTATACTCTACATGTGATAGTATATATTTATATATAATTAATGTTAATTTTCGAACCTCGATTATTTTAGATGCTGTAATTAATGTTTATGACACAAGGTATGTTATTATATGGTTGATATTATTTTTATGTAAATACCAAATATATATTACATTTATTATCATAAAAATCCATTTTTTTAATAAATATTTTGCTATTGAAATAAATAAATGTTATTAATTCATAGAACTCTGAGAACAGGCATCTAAAAGAAAATGAGGTTTATAAAAAATTACAAACCGTGTGATAACAACGACAGGAATATTACAGGGGAGGATATGTTTTCGTAATTAGATATAATTTTCGAAGTGAAGTGAACAGAATAGGAGTTATATAAATACGATTTTAAACTAAGATAATACATTTTTTTGTTCATGTAATTATTTATTAGGAATAATAAATAACTTAGATGATATTTATGTGGCTTTTCGTTTATAAGCGAATTTATTTTACATAAGATATTCCTTTTGTGTTTTGTAGTGATCATTATATATCTATAAACACAATAAAATGAAATGACATGTAGTCGTATTTAGACTCACTATGACAAAATTACTTTAGATTAGATTAGGGACAAAGGCAAATGGAGCATGTAACCCTTATCGGAGCTTTGTCTTAAAAGCTTTTACGGATTGATACATTCCCATCCAGTTAAATAGACTTAACTACTTAAAAACTTTTAAAACTTTTTTTTTTGATTATTGTACCACCTTCAACAGTCAGTATTATCGATAGGTAGTAATCGTTAAAGTGGACTTGGCACCTCCGAGGCTGGCAGTTACTTAATTGGATTTCAACTGATCGGAATATCCCGAAGAAAAATCGGACAGTCTATATATGATCCGCTATGTCTTAGTTTTTCAATCTGGTCGTCTGTCTCATCCGGTTTTTTCCGAATCCCTGTGACTTCCCGAATTACTAAGAAAATTCTCCAATTTGAATATTTAAGGAACAGTTCAAAATGCTTCAATGTTTATCAGAGAAGGCTTTAGTAGTCACGCAGGAAATTCTATGCATGGATGATATACGCGAGTGAACCCAGAAGAGTATTGTTTTGCTTTGGATATAAGAAACCCTAAAAATGTATGTTCAGGATTATAAATCAATAATGCTCGTCACAATTTTGTTATTCCGGCCAGCCAGCGAGGAAAGAATCAACGGATTACTCAGTCTGGTGCTGCTTGCGCCGCGGAATATAATTCCATTGACTTATTTCAATCTGCGCTGCTACCAATCATTTTAAGAAGCAGCGCGAAAAATTGGAAGACTGACAATATTTTGTGCGGCAATAAATTTATGCTGGGTAAGCAATTTTCGATCAGCAGTATTAGTCATTGAAATGTCATTGAAAAAAATTTTGCAAACCACATTGAAAACGATTTGTACATATTTGATTACTTCATCAATGCCTAACTCGTTGGTATACGGCCTTCCGTAAAGGAAATAAATAATTATGTGTAGAAATTTCACACTCTCGAGTCAAACTTCTTTAACGCAAAATTCCTTTGTATATCTTATTTTATTGCTGGTTAAACTATCATACTATAGCAGCTGTGACTATATTTTTGCATTTCAAGGTAAAGATAGTTGCGCATTTGTATCCATTAAAGTACTATCTTTCCGAGCGTCAAACGCTTAAGTAGAAACGTAAAGCTAAATAAGTTTACACGAAATAAGGGGACCGTGAACCAAGGGAGCTTTTACTACATTTACTGTTGTATTTTTAGAATATTTACTGTGCAACAAATACGTAATTGTCATTTTACAATATTTATATACAAAGATCAGGAAATATTGGATAGAAGTTTTAACAGTTTACGAGTAACATTGAATCTTTTAAAGTTAAAATGTTACAATTTAGTTCGTAAATATATAAAAGAAATCTATTACAGAAAGATTTTTGTAAATTGAAGGAGACAAATTAGAGTACCTACATATTTTTTATGTATAAATGTAAGATAAAAAGCATGTTCCCGACTTTCTTTATTGGCCGTCGGTAATGCCTCTTTATTATGAAGGTCCACGGGCAGCATTGACGTGGCCTGTCCGCTTGTTTACTAAATATTACATAAAAAAGTGGCGCCTCTTCTGAATAGCATCAGTCAAGCGGTAGACAGGCTGTAAATAAATTGATTGATTTCTGTTTAAGCAAAATTTTATGTAGTCACTCATCCGTATATTGTTCACACCGATTTTAAAATGTTCATTTAATTTGTTCCAGTCACGATTATATGTTTGAATTTAGACAAAAATTACACACATTTTTTAGGTTCTTTAAAAATTATGTGACTATTTTTTTATTCCGATGACCCGTAAAATATAATGATGTCAATTTTAAGCTTTCAGAATAATAACGCTCTCCAACTCTATGATAATGACCACGCTTCGCCACTGAACCGTATTTCATTTAATTTGCTTCGGAATCGCTTAAATTGCAAAAATCATCGTGTGACCAGCCGGGTGATTCAAAATTACAACAATGAAACGCACCTAAATATTTCTTCACCACTCCATCGATAAATTTATCAAAACCAGATACTCATAAATTCATTAACGAATGAACATTAATTAATGAAAGAATATTAATTGTTAATTCATGACATTATATTTATAAGGGTAAATTTCAGATTTTACCAAGGCCGAGTTAATCAAAACGAAAGGCGATTTTGCTGTGAAACAAATTTCTATAAATAGTTTTAGTATTTATTTTATTTTATTTTATTTAAAAAAGTTCATCCATCCATCCTTGTGCTCATTAATAGCAATACACTGCAATTGACTTTAAAAATATTTTATTTTAAGATTTGTACTCAATTACAAAGATATTATTCGTATTTAACACCGATCAAAATTAAAGACACTGTTTAGTCGAAGCACCAATTTGTATGTGAATTTATTTTCAATTTCATTAATTTCTTTTGCCTTTTTAACTTTTAATCAATACTAAAACAAAGTTGTCTTACTCTTCAATGCTTTCAAATGTTTAATGTTGATCAACGATTAATGCGTTTCAATTAATCTCATAATTAAGATACGATTTAACGCAATAGAGGTTGCTAATCTTAGAAAGCGTACATTCCATTCAAACTATCTACGAGTTTATATCAGTGGTAATATATCTATGGTATTACATCGTGTGTGGCCTGGTAAAAATCCATATAATCGGTCATGTTTTTGATTACAGTAAATTTTACATATTTTCGTTGTACAACCTTGCTATTTTAAGATTTCCTAGCCAAATGGTCGGTCTGTCCGTAAAGCACACCCATTATATAAACAAAATTTGATATATACTAAGAAACGTTACACTATA
>PDGT01000056.1:96297-178752 GCA_003671415.1 Megathymus violae
TAAACATTAGTAATTTATATTTTATAGTCTTGGTTTAAAAATTGGTGTAGCGTTTCATACTGAGTAAGCTATTGACAAATGCGAAGTTGATACGACACTTGATTTATCTATTGGATATCTTGATTTATCTATTAAGCGACGTGTTAAAGCACAGTTTGTAGGTAAAGGATATTATGGTACAGATAATATATAAATTAGAAGGATGCCTAGAAATAATACTGTCGCAAGCGATTTTGCGCAGGTTAAAATTTATACTTGCTATAAGTGTTTTAAAAGTTGTGCTGAGGAGTTGCTTTCTCTGTTTCGTCTCCTTAATGTTAAAACACCTTTTCCAAATGGAACGATTTGCCAAAAATGACGTTCATAAGTGTGTTTACAAAATACTTAAATGATTAAATGAATTTAAATTTGAAGCGGTGGTAGCCTTGTGGTTTGAACGTCGAACTCCCACTTGAGAGTTTGAATCCTAAACAAAGCAATCTTTTTCAATTTGTGTATGCATTAAAAATTAATTATCACTTGTTTCAGTAAAGGAAAATATTGTGCGGAAATCTGTATAGTAGTGGAATCTCCGTAATGTTCTCGAGAGTGCAAGAAAAAAACCCTTGTCATTGTGAGACCTAAGGCCATTGATGGAACAATTATGGGCTGTGATATCGAAGATATTAACAGGCGAAACAAATAATTGTATAGATTAAAAGACTAACTGAATACTAGCAGACATTAAGATGACATTTTCAATACTTCCGCAACATCATTCACTGACCCGGTTGACTGCAGCGACAATCGTGAATGTTGGAGTAGATTGCTTATGTCCTTTTAAATGTCGGACGCTACGTAATGTTAACGAGGCATTTAATTATCAAGTGGACCTATTCACGTTGTAGAAACAATAATAGTTTTGTTGTTTAGAACAATTTTTATAGTATAACATATTATAGCCCCAAAGTAAAGTATTTACTGTCTTCTTTAGGAGTAAAAGAAATTAAATTATGCTTTGAAACACTCATTAGAGTGGACGTTGACCCATCTCACTATATATAAGAAACATTATATGTATAAGTATATAATAGCTGCGGCTAGGCATTCAAATTTACTGCTCTTTTCATATAATATATATGTTACATTTATTTCCTTTTCCGCGAGAACAGAATTATTTCCCGGGATAAAAAGTAACCCATAATTTTTTAAAGCTAAAGCAATTTTTTTGGGATTCCTCTCTATCTTTCTCTATTTTATATTTAAAAACCAATGAACAAAATTAATATGGAAGATATTTGGCATACCTACAACTTATATATATTATAGGTACCTACTTTTCCTCGGGAACTGACCCTGTTCTTACGATGTAACAGATAAAATATTCAATAATAAATAAGAACTAAAATATGATATGATTTTTTTCGGTGGCTATTTTTATTTAGTTAGCGAACAGAAAAGTAGTTATTACTTTTAAAATATTATTACTAATAATAATAATAGAAAATGTAACCATGGTTTAAATATCCTTCACTGATAAAGTAGAAAAGCACTTATATTACTTTCTATTTCTACAATAATATGCAAAAATATGTACATAGAAATATTCTAATTAATTAAATAAAATATGTTACATTCATTATTAATGACTTAAATAACAATAGTTTAATTTTAGACATATTAATATAAATGATTATTAGGCCGTAAATCTTATATTTTTAATAAAGATAAATTAATAAATATTGCTCATAAATGATTAGAAAATAACATCACTTATAGGAAATGTGGAATGGGATAAACATACTAATTAAACACGTGCTATTTATTAAAGACAGTAAACGTAAAGATTATGTATGCATCTCAAACGTAGTGCGGGAGACTTACGAGTACAGCACAGTTATGTATAGGTAATATGTCTAGACCATGTTGGATTATCGGACGATATTCAGAGATTACCGGTTGCTTATTATTGATGCACATACTGAACGTTAGTAGTAGGTGAATGATTAACTCACACATGAATGATACATTCGATGTCTATCGAATCAATAGAATAGGTTTGTGTCATGTGCCGATACTAAGTGCCAAGCTTACTAAGAATGGAACGTGATTAAACGCGCGATAACTCTGTGAAAAGATTCTTCATAGTAAATATTGTGTTAAGATATTGTGCTGAAGTATAACCTCTGTAAGCGAGGTATGAAGTAAAAATCTAGTCGTTTCAATTACTTAAAAACCGTGGGTTACGCACATATGTACACCGTCATATATTTATATACACACATATATACAGTCATATATTTAAACTAAACACATAAACTTCAGGACAATAATAAAGGTTGGTGTGTGGTTAGAGCGAAGCGAATATAAATGTGTATATGTGAATTATTATAGACATTTAAATTAAATAGACAAGCTCTATTTATCCTTGAGTCAAAATGAATCTTCCTATTGCCCGCTGGGTGAGAGAACGCCTGTAGAACCCTCGTGTTGTGGTCAAAGATTAATTTTCACTGTGATCATGATTGGTAGTAATGGTCTTTCTTGCGTAACGAGCTGCTGTTCTTTATATATCAATCTCAATCAATCAATATGTTCAAATATCTAGGGGGGATATGCTGATGGTTTGTTGACTGGCTACGCATCAATGATGTATCTGGTATCACTGAAGTCAACGAATTAGATGGACCATATCACAAGTTGTCTGGATATTAACTTAACAACAAAGTTTCTACAGGCATTAGCGACATAATTTATCAACTTAAAATAAGAGTGCGTTGTATTGCTTGAACCTTGAATTTTATAATTTATCGATTGATTCGACAAAGCTTTATTAATTCAAACGGTCGATTCGGTTGCTGAGGCCACGTGCCATTCACGCTTCTACCATCCATATAGAGCGGGATGTCAATTTGTCAATAAGTACAGATAAGGGCGAAATGATAAAAAGTTGCTTGCCCTGACGTCAACTTGACCAAACAAGTAATGTTTTTAAAAGCTTCACAATAAAGATGACATCGACCACCAAGCTAAAATACGATTTGAATACAAGACCACCTTTGTGTGAACGCAATTAGTATGCAAGTGGCGTTAAAAAGAACACCTTTCATTTTTTGTAACCAATATCCTAATATATAGGTATTGGTGGAACCGAAAGGGAAATAAGGTACAAGAACAATGGCCCATAGAACTTTTTTTATTTTTCCCGAACGCCGCGTGCATTGTACCGCGCATAAAAATGGACCGATACGTATTTAAAACAATGTTCCGTTTCAAAAAGTATTCGTGGAACAATTCTTTTTTTCTGTGTATCTATTAAAATAACTTATCAATAAATTTAGAGAATTTTTGTTCGACGATCTTTCTCATATGCAGAAAATATAATAACGACATATAAAAAAGGAAGTTGAATTTTTTAAATGATTGGTTACATATACATATAATTGACTAGTTGTACTGTCTTTGCAATACCTAGGATTCCCGCTACACCTGAGTTATTGCAGCGAGTTCATCATTCTTAGTGTGTTACTATACAAACTGATAACGATATCAGTATTCGTCTGAAGTAATATCCATGCTATTACTATTCCATGGTATTGCTATGCTATGCTATATCATTCTTAAATGACCAGAGAGTGTACGAGAGTGACCAACAGCGCTGACTAGTTTAATTATATTACGAACCAATACATCCATTTTTTAACCCATATTCATCACTGGCAAGATGATTAATGACATGAATGACTTAATGAAGATGATGACAAATAGAGAATGAATCACAAGCCCTTGACAAAAAAACTGACGAGGTGACGACCCCTTTCGACAATCCCCGTCGGTAGATGTATTTTTTACTATATAAACATTTTTTTTAGCTTGGGAATAAAACAGTATTTATCAACTGAGCTTTCAGTTTAAGGGAAATTGCAAATTTAGATTTCAATGCAAAATGAATATTAATCACAACTCCGTTATTGCAGCATAATAATGACAAAGTCTATATAGTTATAAACTCTAATATATACTAATACTACAAAAATAAAAAATTGTGTATTTGTATGTTTGTTTGTAAAGGATAAACTAAAAGACAACTGGAGACATTATAAAAATTCTTATACCTATCAAAAGCTACATTATCAGCGAGTAATATGGGACATATATATTTTTTTCATTTTGAGATATCCACGAAAATTGCAATGCAGCGCGAGCAGGTGAAGCCGCAAGGCGGGTTTGCTTGTAAACAATAAAAGTTAAATATATTAGTAATAGTTTCTTTACGAGAAACGAACTTTAAACCGGCCCTAAGAAACTGTATCATATAAGAATTCCATTACACCATGGCGATTTGACCATTGACTGTTGACTAGATTATATTGTATAACCACAAAATATTTACCTACAAAATAACCTGATAAGGCTGGAGCAAATAATGCACGTTTCGGACATTACAATAATTACGTGCTGTTTCACTACAAAGTTGTAGAATAGTAGACGACCCCGTAGCCCAGTTGGTAGTGACCCTGCCTGCCAAGCGTGGGGTCCCGGGTTCGATTCCCGGCCAGGGCAGATATTTATGTGACAGATAAATGTTTGTTCTCGGGTCATGGGTGTTTGTGATGTGATAATTGTGTATGTCCATGCCACCCGCAACACAGGGAATCCTAGTGCGGGGGTGTGAGTGTGTAAACGTTTTTTTTTTTTATTTCGCACAGAAGATCGTGGGAAACTGTTCAAGACTTAAATACAAAAATTAAGCCAGAGTTTTTGAAGTTACTTCTTCTGAAGTTAATTTTTATATCGTGTTATGAAAAATAATCAGACTATAGGTACTTTCGCTACGGGAATATGTTTAGCGCGTTAGTTTAATAATTATGTTAGGATTGTATTAATTTTGATGAGACACTACTGAGCGGTAATTCTTATCAATATTTGTTTTGCTTATTTTAAACTTCAGGAATCGGACCAATACCCTTTTCTCCGAAAGTGCTGAGTTTTAAAGTTAAAAAAAATGCAGTGTATCTAAAGTCTATACTTTTTCAAAATTTATATAAAAATATCCTGGATATATAATTTCAGTACAAAATCCTACATCGTTATAATTCTTCATTATTATCCGATAAAAAACATTTTTTACATCTGTTCTCAATCAATGATAGATACCTACAAGAATTTGACCCATAACAAACACGTTTCTGTAGTTACAACTAGTTAGTTTCAAACATTTACTGGGTTGTAAAAGATCTTGACACAAATCAAATTCATTTAATGGCCATTAGCTATTAAAATTACTCACCAGCTTGTGATAAACGGCTGTGTCGCAGCTTTATCGAAGGAGCCAAGCGACCTATCCCTTTACCTTGAAGTTCGATAAGCCGCTGGCATTACTACGATTCAGCGTGATGATTCTCAAATCTCATATATTAAAAGCACAGCAAATTCTACTTAGAGTCTATCAAAATATTTTTTTTTTTGTACATTTAAGGGTTAAATGAATTAAATTTTATGTTTATATTTATATGGTTAAATTAACCATATTGTGTTAATTAAATAACCCCTTCGAGTAGAACAGCTGAACTGGACGGATTACTATTTTTTCTGCATTTGATACACCTTAGATAGTACATTAAACAAATCAATATCTAACAGAAATGATTAGAGGGTCACTATGTCCACAACGTCTTACTTTGACGTCTGTTACCCTAATAATGCGATATCGTGGCGGTTACACTTCAAGTTTAGTTTGGGTGGAGAAAACTCGACGCTTATTGATCGGCGTGCCCGGCGCTTATTAATTCAGATTTTGGTTTAAACAAGTTATTAAGAGAGTGCCACGACATTGCCAACACGGCCACCCTATTTTGCCGAGCACACATGTTCGGCGCCCCCTAACACCCACTGGAACGTAAAGGAATAGTTTTCTTTGCGTACATACCAACTTATAGTTAATGACTTCTTAGAATCAAATGTCTAACTTTCAAACTTCGATCCTTTACTCATAGTTATACACTAGTAATCCGCCCTCGCTGCGCTTCTAATAATCTACTGTATTAGGAAAAGGTTTTTGTTAGTTCTATGAATTGGAAGATATTATTTTATTGTAATAGCTGCAGCCAGACAGTCAACATTTTATTTATTTGTTGCCCTTTCAACAATTACATTCATGATGAATGGATGATTTAGATGGAACATTCATCTAGTATATCACATCGGTTCTCAGTATAAACAACAGAAAAGTGATAGACACAGTCGTGACAAAATTAAAAGGCATATTTGGTTACGTCTTATTATCGCCTTCAAAAGATATTCGTTTTTACAATGAGATTCCAAAGTTGATACTTGATTTGCATGTTGGAACTTTTAAACATCGTGACAAAGCACGGTTCGTAGGTAAAGGATATTATTGTATAGGTGAATATATAATTGACAAGCGACGTGAACTTTTTTCTTATTTCCCGAGATTTAAAAATTTCCTGGGTGATCCTGGTTCCATAATATGATTTTTTAATATGCCAAATATCATCTAATTCTGTTCAGTGGTTTTATTATGATACGTGATCGGACAGACAGAAAGACAGACAGCCAAAAAAAATAACCCTGCCTATCAATAACAAAGCTTACATTGAATTAAATTAATATTTAATGTACATATTCACCTTCTTACAATTTTATTATTAGTAAAGATTAAATTATTTACAGAAGAGTTAGAACTCAGATGAGCTAGTGTTCGTATTTTCGCATTACCAGTTTCAGGGAGCTCCTTTAGTTTTACGAAATTCTCTTTCAAGATAAGACTGACTTAGTGAATTCCACTTTAGTTTTAGACACATTCTTTATTAGTCTTATCACTTTTGGTGACAACGCAATAGGTCGTTATGTTTCTTAAAATGCTGGTAGTCCAAAAATATGAGTAGAAAAATACACATGGAGTTGTGAGAATTTTCTCAAAGATACATTGAGTCATCCTGCTAACAATATATGTATTGCCAACGTGGTGGACTATGCACTTAAATTAATCTCGATATTATCTTTGACTATGGAATATTTATAGTTAAGATGTAGATGATGATGAGGACCCATATATACAGTATGGTGATTCTCGATTTACACTGCGTCTTTACTACTAAACATTTTATTATGCACGATATTAAAGTACAGGGCATTTCAAGGGCTTGGTCAAGCAAATTAGAAATAAAAGTTAAATCCAATAAATGTCAAGCTATTATTACAGGGAGTAGGCCAGAAATTGTGAAAACGGACTTGGCTTCGATAATCTCGATCAAGTTCGAAGGCACTTTTGTTGCGTTACTACGACAGTGACTAAATTACGACAGTGGACTAAATTAGTGTCGAAACCAGTTCCGCACAGGTTTAGCTAAACTTTTGTAATTACCATATGTTGTTTAAAAGATGTGCTGAGGAGTTTCTTTCGCCGTTTCTTCTCCTCATTGTTAAAGCACCTTTACGAAACGGTGGTAGAAGCAAAAAATGACGTTCATAAGTGTATTTACTAAATACCTATATGATTAAATGATTTTGAATTTGAATTTGAGTGCAATCTTTGGGCCTTTACTTGGATAATCGTTCGAACTGGATTTCTAATGTCCGTGAAACATGTACATTTTTCACATGTAAACTCTGTGCCATGAATAGATTAAGAAATATTCTACCTCTTAAGATTAAAATAAATTTTGGTGCAAGCTCATATTTTCCCCATAATCGATTATGCTGATGCGTGTTTAACTATGCTTCATGAAGATCTCGTAAATGAACTGGATCGTCTTTTTAATCATTGTATCCGATACATTTTCTATCTTCGGAAATATGATCGCTTATGAACTTAAGCGCGTACCCCTCCATTTTGTAATTGATAACTTGGAAATTTTCTGGAACCAACTACTAAGAAATTGAATTAACAGCTTTATGAACCGCACATTAATATTACAGGCATGTTATTAACTCGTTACATAAACGACTTACTGTTATACAGTGGAATTGCTTTGAGAAATACACTGTCAAGAACAATCCTCAGTTCTTAATAATTGGCAAAAAAACGAGGAGCCGAGATCTTTATCTGTATTAAGCTCATCTTTCACTGCACGAGATGTTAATTTAAATTTGTCAAACGTAGAATGTTAAAATAGTGACTGACTCATTGGTCCAATTGCTCCTCAAGTTAATTTAATGAAGTTGTTATACGGAGAAAACGTTGTGTGTTTATCTTTTATTAACTTAACATCAGTTTTATTTACTTGTTATCTTGTATATTTGCTCGCGGGGTTTTGTAATTGATTTTAAAATTTAAATTTTCCTCTTAAGACTCACAGAATTGTTTGTATTGGATGCGCCGTTCATATTTTGTATGGGGTTTTAAAACTGTACGAGGATATTTTAAGTTTTACTCCATTTTAAAATCGTGGTAATAAAAATATATTGTTATTATTTAAATAATTAATTCAAATTATGTCAATTTCGATAATTAAACGGAGCAAATTAACAGCGATTCTAAACAAGCTCTATCTTAGCAAGATGTAAGAAACCTTTGACCAGGGCTTTCGCCCTTGCATACTTTTTTATACATGACAAGCTGTCAGGTTGTATTACAATACCCTACAATCTGGCCACATCAAAGGGACAAAAAGAATTCCTGAAATTTGAATAAAATATTGGATAGTCAGTATCTGAACGGAGAATACGTAAACCGTATGAACGATAGGATTGTGTGCAAGGTCTTTAAGAACTGCAGTGTTAACGCTTGGATAAATGAAACGCAGCTGTCCAGCCTGAAGCTTATTAATCCAGACACGTTTTATATTTACGGTATGATAGAGGGTGTAAATGAACACTACCAGTTACTTATTAAATTTGTTTGATTAATTAAAAAAGTACTATTATGTAAGAAATATTGAGAAAATTGTAGTTAAAGGATGGAATGGACTCCATCCATCCTCCATCCATCCAGACCAAGTTTATTTCCTCTAAACGTGGTTCATCCTGCTGAGTATAACCTTAAGTTACACTTTTTGTTTTGTATTGATCATTTAATTAATTTTTTGTCATAAAATACGATTAATTTTAACTGAGGAACATAATGTTATCTGATACTCTAATATAGGAGACCCCATTTTTATGTGTCACAACATCAGAGGAATTAATAGGCAATCCTCTCCTGACATACCCCATTTCAGGCACGTGCTAGAGTAATTGTAATTTATTTCTTTCGCTTTGAAATTTACAGTGTCATGTTCTGTGCGTCCACTTTACTCGGTAATATTCGTTTTTCTTTGTAATTATCTATACTACTATATAAATCTGTTGATATTATCGTATATGTCCCGAGATAACTCAAAACCCGTTAAACTGATTTTAATGAAAATTTAGTTAGAAAATACGTGATTGAACAGATAGTCTATATAAAATTAAAAGTGCAACCCGAAGAAATGTAGTATATTTATAAGGAACTAAGACAATTGACGGAGAAAATCAATAAAAAAATTGCTTTGTACTTGTGTTTTATAAATTTTACCCCGAAATGGCCTCCTTTGTCTTATCTTGAGTTCAAAAAAAATACGAAAGTTAGGTACATATACTCATACCGTTTATATTTACTTTTCATCGTCAATGAATTAAAATGGAACACGGTCAATCAAGCATGTTGTATTAATCAGTTACTCGTTCATTTAATTCTACGTTTTCGACAAATGCTCTTGTAATCATTGATGTGTTTATTTGAGAATTAAACTAAAGACGGGAGAATAACTTAAACTGAGTCTTCGGACCTATTCAGATATAGGCAATATTCGATGCAGGGGAGAGGGGGAGCAGCGAGATTCAAATGAGTATGCGATATTCTCAGACGGCACGCCGGAAGTTGCATGGTTTCAAGCCAAGAATCTTTCACATTTTACCAAGTTGCCGAATTTTCGCGATGCATTTATAAAATTAGCCGCAACAAATATCGCGTAATCTTTAAATCTATAGGCCTATCTTTAGGCATATCTTACACCCTTCAGACTTGGAAGTAAATAGATATTAACGATAAGAATTTACTTTTACAAATGTTTATCATTGGAGTCCAACAGTATTCATATCTGAAAATTAAAAATAAACCAGGTGTGATTAGATAGCTAGATATATACTTTAAATGTATATTAAGACAGTTTCCACTCGTCTGGAACAAAACCAAAGAGTTTTAAATGTCTTTGGGCAAAATGAATCACGGTAAATTCTCAGTTCCCATTTAATCGTAAGATTATCGTTTAATACTGCTGACGTTTTAGGACAGTATTTATCACGTAAGTATTATTGAATTCTGATGGAGTCTCGCTCAAGTTAATTGATTGTTTTAACGCTAATTTTGGGAAACTTAAATAACTTGTTATGAATTATTAGTCTTCATTTAATAACTAAAATATTATTGGATCAAATAAGGGCCTGTTTGATAAATAAACATTAGATACATACATATATACAATTGCACCTCATAAGTAAATTGATAAAGTGGAAACCATCCTACATTAAAGTTCTTTATAATATAATGCGACTGTTACGGTTAATTTACAGTACTTTTATTGCAAGTCAATGCTCAAAATTCAGTACAGCTATTCTTAGTTTAATTAAAGATGCCAGTAAGTAATTAATATCATTTTAACAATTTATTTAGTGGTTTCATTACCCAACACTAACAACAATATGACACTAACATTTTAAATTGTTATAAAGGCACTTTAAGTACGGCAAGAATACATACATATACGTACATTGGGAACATAACAAATGTATTGAATTTTCTGAACCAAAGATTCCTTTCAAAAGCGTGTGTCAATCTGACTGAGAATTCTCCTTTAGATAATTCCAGAGATTTCGCCCCTTACGAAGGGTACAAAGAAATTTTCACGCACGTAACTGGTATTTCCAAAGTGGGAGATTTAAGTAGCATATCACGTTTGAACGTACGCGTTCGACGAGCTATTGACCTTTTTGAACACAAAACTCAGGCGTAAATACAATTAAGAAACAATGAAATATATTTTTAATGGCTAATAATAAACATTTATTAATGTTTAATGAGGAAAACGTGCGGAATCTTGCATACCGCAGTTGTCTTAATTATCCTGAGAAGTGTGTGAAATCTGCCTATCCGCACCTGGTAATGGTGAACTATTTTACCTTTGTTGCTCACATTATAACAGGAGTCTAGCAATAAAATGATTATGGATTCATTATATAATAATGAATTAAAAAGTAAAATAACGTTTATTATTTCATTGCTGTTTTAGTATTAGCATAGTAATGATTTGGCAAGGGTTTTTTTGGTATGTAGAAGAGGAGATAAGTATGAAAGGAAAGCTCGATAAATGGAAGGAAAAGTTATACTGCGCCGTCCCCAGATAATGGAATAAGGTAAGGCAGATGATGATGGTCTTAGTCTTTCAGGTAGAAGGACTTAGTTGTTTCCGACTGCGACGGGCTTTACACTAGACTACATTGTTTTTTTTTAATAAAGACTTGATTATATAATTCGTACTAAGTGTTATTATAACACATATTAAAAAACAAGTAGTATATACCATCATACAATGTGCTTGCGGATTGTTGTAAAGTAAATTAATACTAATTTAATAACATAATAAAAGTCGCTCCTTCTCTGCTCTTGCTTCAAAATCCTATCTATTCCTTGTTTAATAATTCAATTACTTTAGTAGACTTTCTGTTATTGGTAAATTTAACATGAAAAAAGATCTTCAAATTATTCTTTATCTCGGATGGAGGATAGGAAGGTGGGATCATTGATTTGTGAATCTAATACAAGTTCACATGCAAGGGGAAGCGTCACTTCCTCTCCAATGAACCAAAAATACGGAATTGGTGCCGATAAAAATTATATTATCATTAGTTTGTGAACTACATCTAAGTAAGCACATATGTCTTGACCTGACAAGCATGTAAAACTGCAGTCATCGACCGATCAATTTTTTAATAAGAAACTTAACAAATTCATACATAAGTGAAGAGTTCTCTCCGCACGAAGCGAATACTTGCGGTTTACGAGTGCGATTGCGACTGTGGAAGTGAAATACAGTCTCTGCGGAATTATTGTGGCATTTCACAAACCTGCGGATCCCGACACGTAACAATATTGTACGTCTCATAAGGTAGGACATGACGATATATATTTTAAGGTAATACCAATTTATGTACATTACCTAATGCCCGTATTAAAATTATTATGATTATGAACATAACCCCATGTCGTTCTAACAAGCAATTAGTAAGTATGTGTATAATTAACTATTTCTAACCATTTCGTTAAAACATATTATAGAGTTTCTTTCGCGATTGTGTCTCCTCCATTATAAACGAAAGGAAAAAACAATAAGGAAAAAAATCACGTGTCTAGATGTATCCTTGACAACTACGAGTGCATAATATAAAGAAAGGAATTTGAATTTGATTATTAATGCTATCCTTGACAACTACGAGTACATAATATAAAGAAAGGAATTTGAATTTGATTACTAATGCTATCGGATCCAGAATAGCTTAGTTTTTAGTGACAGATATTCAAGCAATGTACGAGCATATATAGATATATCATATAAAATCTTAAGTTTACGAGGTGAGATACAGTGAGCCTTTATGATTCAATCATTTCGTGACAAGAAAAAATGAAAGTTCTTTCTCCCTTTTTAATTTTTTTTCCTTAACTATAATTAAAAATAAGTTTGTTCTAACACGGGACTACTCAAGGGATTATTTTATTCTAAAATGTATTCAAAAATTGTTAATTACTAATAAAAGCACCGTACAATATTATACAAAGTTTTTGACACATTAAATAAACAATCATTAAATTCTTTCATAAAATCATTAAAAAAGTTTTAGTATGTGGCGCATAAATTAATACTTATTTTAATAAATATTCCTTTTTATTGCCATTTTGTAGTTTTCATTTACGAAATCGCTGTGATTTTAATAAAGGCTTTTATTTTTTCATTTTTATAAAAGGTGCTGCTCACGGTTCTGATTTTAAGCGCCACATTTGTCAAAACATGACTGAGTAGTTTTTGTGGACTTATATATATATATATATGTCGGAGATGGTCATTAATATTGACGTGAAATGAAACACAGTACGATATCCGAGTGATGGCAGCACCGCCGCGATGACGTCGACACTCGGCTAACATCGTGCTCCAACAGAGCCTAGCTAGTGGAGTGACGTCGGATGGAGCCACAGTTTACGTTCTGCGGTCGAAGAGATCGGTTCCTTCGCAGTAGGAACTGTTACTTGTTTCGTTTGCCCGGTGTGAAGTATTTGTTAGCAATTAACTAAAAGTTATTATACGCCCATACTATGTTCGACAATGCTTCTAAAACTACTGGCGTTGCCGACATATATAACTAGTCATGAAGGAGTGTTATTGATTTCATCATTCGTCATCATCACTTCAGCACCATGGCTCCAACTCGCACGGTGTATGTTAATGATGTACTAACCTTGCAATGTAACCGGTATCAGAAGCAAACTGTTCGAATCACGGTTGGGTCATTTTGACGCGTTGTAAGTTACATTTTTTGTCTCCAAGACACATCAGATAAGTAGTTTAACCGTCACATCATAGACATTACTAGAAAACTATTCTTTTTAAATTATAATCCATCATTAGTTTCATGCACAAAATAGTAGTTTCTATTTCTTTTTACATAATTATTATTCTGCTGACAATTCATAAATTAAACGTGTTTAGGAGATAAGTTCTTCGCCAAGTTAAACAGTGCAAAGGGTTCCACACCTTTGGAATTCAATACAACAGACAATGTAAACGATTCGTGACAGTGTTACGGAACACGTAACAACGTTCACGCCCAGCGTAAATCAAAGACCTTTGTAACGTGTCACTTTGCTCAGCTATTACATCTGCCATTTTGGGAGATAGAGCCAGAGTGGGTACATAGAGTAACCAACAATAGCAGAAAGCTATTTTCTTATCATTTCTGTTCTGTATTGTGTACACGAACTTGTTTATAGACGTACTACTTGAAGAGTTTCAACAATTTGTTTTGGCAATATTCTCTTCTGTTTATTACAAATAACTATGTAATGGCTATTCAAAATTAATGCTGCGAAAATACATTTCAATTGAACATAATTATTACCTACCTCGACTTTGTTGGTAGTGATTCTAGCTGTTTCAAAAGACCCGGGTATGAAACTTAGAAAGCTTGTTATGTTTAATTGTTTTTTATCTGTTGAACATCTCACCTTACTGTTAAAATCACGAATAATAATGTACAAAATAAATTCCCAAACGCATGAAGGCGAATTTTATGAAAAATTGGTTGTTCTGTTACATAGCTCGATTACTTACCTCGTAAACAATTCCCAAATTTAGGGAACCAACTAAGTGGCAGCCATTAATCAAAACCCTTTCAGAAACTTTGAATCTGAGCATCAAACTAACCGGGCCTTTCAAGAAATTATAAATCATGACTTAGTTTCAAAATTATTGATATATAATTTGAGGTGTTGAGTAATCAGTGAACCAACTGTATCAAATACACTTTGTGTTTATGTCAAACGAGAAGACCAGGTATGGTAAGATCACCAACGCGCATGCACCTCCGTACCACCAAAGAAAAACAGTCATTGCTGATCAAAATAGAAGCAGAAGGTTCATTAATTGCTGGTTCTCTGAATTTGCAATCGAACCACGTAATATAAGTCTTCAGGAAGAGGGTGAATAGGCTTTTATAAGTTAATACGTTCAACATCTTAGACCTCATCACCACTTGCCATCAGGTGGGATTGGTGTCAAGCATTAACTCATTTTATGTAAAAAAAAGATATATAAAAAAAAGATTTGGTAGCCTGACTAAGGCAGGTAATTCGGGATTAATGTTTCTGATTGGTTGAAGGCTCAGTGATGCCAACACAAAGGATGGTCCACAATAGTCTCGTTTTTTGTTTAACAGGCTGCACCACGAAGAGGGTATAATGGCTTAGACTGACGGATAAGTTGAACCTTCAAAGAATTTACGTGTCCACGTTACGTGTTCGTGAGAAATTAACCATCACTTAAATTTAACAAAAGTTAATTCTACAGAAAATCACACAATTGTATGTAATAATAACCCAAGACCACTTGGTAGCGTTGGTAGCTTGGTACTGTTCCAGCAAAGTCTCGTGTTCGATTACCGGGCAGACAATTATGTGAATGTCCTCCATGTCACCAGTGGAACTGGAAATTCTATTGCGGGGATATGAATGGATGAATGTACAAGTATATTTATTGTTTATTTATTAATACAATCTATTTTGTTAGTATTGAAATAAAAAGTATATTGACCCCATCAAAGGGTATATACGCCATCTTAACACAGCCGAAATCATAAGCAGTGCGTCAAAATTACGCCGTACAATGTACATATCGTGAGTACCCGTATTACGCTACGAGTACTAAGTGTTAAATAGTAATATGTGTAAAATTCACAATTAATTAATTTAAATAAATAAGCATTGTCATGTTATATCAGCAGATTAGGACTAATGGTATGTCACACACAGTCGGTTATTGTATTCTGCGTAATGATGTCACTACGCGATATTACCTGTCGGTATTGCAACGCAGTGGGAGATTAATTATCTTTTGGGCTATACATACTAAAACTAACTTCCTAAGAAAATAAGATATATTCCTAAAAAAATAGGAAATTGAATTAATTTTAAAATATTGGTGACTAAATATTTATGTTAATATTAAGGTTCTATCCTGCGACTCATTACCTGAGTCATAAGTCCTTGTATATGTATAGGTAACTTATTTTTTGATTTGTTAATAATTACTATTACAATACAACAATGGTAACAAGCTATAGAACGAGGAATAATGCGCCTAATTCATAGCTCTCGGAAACTTTCGTTATCATTATGATAGTTCTGAAGCACATATATACTAATAATAACTAATAATAAACTTAGTTTCATTTAATATTATAATAATTATATAATTGTCAAGTGTAATGCCGAGTAACCAAAATTTTTTGAAATCTTGAATAGCAAAAAAATCTGATTACTGCTTTTTTCTTTCATAATAAATATGGCATTACTGGTGTATGAAAGCAAAATTTTACTATAAAAAATATTTGAATGGCCGCTTTTGATGGAGCCCATATTTAATTTCTTTGTCGTAGTCCTACCGACCATAATTACTGAAATTAAAATGTTGTAAAAAGTTGTCTTCTTATAATGTTCTAGTTTACCCTCACTTCCTACTAAAGACAGTACGGTTTCATTTACGCCTAGTGCCTCATTAAAACAGATCGTTCAACTTTTGGATAAGGAAAGTATAAAAAAATTTGAATTTCTAGGAGTCTTAGTTCCTTTAGGGTGTAAATATGTAAAATGGACTACTTCTCTATTTGATATTTCTATAAAAATACTAATTCACAATGTCAACTTAATAATGTCTGGTGATTCAGTATTATCAATCAAATATTGTGATTTGATAAAATCGTGTGTTCAACGGTATTAACTGGACCTGTATATGTATGTATGCATTTACAAAATTAAATAATTTAATATTTGCTTTAAACAAGACAATGATGAAGATTGCCGGATGTTACGCAGCATCGAGTACAACAACATAACTCCATTTACCGAAGTTATACCGACGAAAAAACTTAACTTTTATTTTGTGATGTGTTGATGTGATTTAATGATGTTGGTATCGTAACATTAATACCAACATAATGTATGCGAACATAGAAATTAAATATGTAATTTTTATATTTGTTGTATTATTACAGAATAGTGGGCAATATTCTGAACAGGATAGTACAGGAGAAATTTAATGTTAGAACTGCAAGGAACAAAAAAGGATGGATATAGGAAAAGAGATTCCGTAAATATAAAGAGAGCTATGGTTGTGGAGTACTCTAAATAAGAAACAGAGTACCCGAGTCCTATGAAATACATGATTCATATCGGAGACTGTGCAAACTAATTCGGAGCCATTTATTCCGAAACAGAAAACACGATTCAATTTTCTGAGGTATAAAATAAATGTTATTCATAAGTTTGGCAAGTGCTCAGTTTCGTTAAAGACTTCTCGGTAGCATGCAAATAGCATGCATCAGCGTAATTTAAAATCGGTGAAATGGGAATTTGTCATAGCCAGATTTTGTTTTTACAGGTCAAAAATCTTTGGAGACAAGAAGTGGACTTTGAATTCAGTTCCCTAACACGGCCACTTCAAGACTATTAATTTGATTAGAATACCTTAATACGATATTATTGACTGATAGTGGCAGTGTTAAATAATTTAATATGAACCGTATGTACTTTTTGCCAATAATCATTGCGTGTGTTGTTCTCACATTAATTAAATTACATTCATAATCCAATCGCAGATTACACCTGAGTAAAAATTATTCATGTTAATTACTCTGTGGAACACGTAAATATTTGTTTTACATGGTTATTATGAGGATAATCGTATAAAAACTCATTTTCATTAATTATAAGGAACTTAAATAATTAATGCTATAAATCATACATTATTAAAGATGTCAGTAGTGCTTCCATTAAGACAGCATGGCTCGTTGCAAAACCGTGCAAGTATTTTGCGTCAGTGTTCTATTTAATGACTAGTTCGTAGGATTTTGCTAAATGTTTGGCCATTCGAATTAAGTGCTGTGACACTGTATAATGTTGAAATTTATTTAGAAACACGGCTATGATATTAAGACATTAAATTCAATTAGAAGTAAAGGTGACAACTGGTCATGTGTATTTCACAAGGACTGCTTTCGGGCCTCTGATATATTATTGCCTATTATAACTTTATATTTTTTATTGATTCTAGCCGATAAAAGAGCATACGGGCTATCTGACCATTACTGTCACTTATGACCATAATATTTATATTGCGCAAGTTGGACAACTGTCACAAAAGGCATCATAGATGTATTATCAGACTAAAAGTAAGCGAGGAACCTGCTTTCTAATTGCCTCTCGATACCACAATCGAATCACGCTAAAACATGTCACGGTTGATTCTAGAAGTAAGGGAGCTACTTTTGGAGGAAAAACCCTTTTACAGTGCATAAGCTCGGATCTTGGGCTCGTTGCTTTACTTTAGTGCTGATCGTATCATTTTATAGTAATAACATTCCCTTCAACTACCACTGGATAGTGACCAAACAAAGAAAATTAAGAAGTCAACATCAATTCAACATCTTGGAATTCATCACCACTTTTCATCAGGTGAGATTGTTCTCAAGCATTAACTTATTCTATGTAAAGAAAATATAGTCCATCTGTAACATTAATTGTAACGTTGTATCGAATGTTACACAGTAAAACTGTAACCTACTCCTTTTACGGCGTTTAAATAGAGCAACGTGCAGGGTAAGACGCGTTCCCGAAATTATAATAGCTTTTGGGGAAGAGCGTTAAGGGTTACCACATTATAATGTTCATGCTCTAAAATTACAATTATTTTGTTACTTTACAAATTCGATTCATTTTACCTTGTTGAAATAACGCAATGCTTAAATACTGTCGATTTATTTCATACTATAAAGGTAAATGCTACAATGTGATAATATCATAAAATATGATAGGAATTAAGTTAATTATATACTTATATGTACATAATTGTATACTAATAGCTTTAAAAAACAGATATTAACAATGATAAATCATAAACGTGAATATAAATATATTTAGAAATCTTTAAAATGAGTATGAAACATTTGCAATAATAGTAATAACTAAAGAAACGCACGTTCCATGCATATATTTAGGGAGTTGAGAGAATGGAAAATACAAAAGCGAAGCGAAAATTTTGCGATGGCAGTGGCAAATTTCCAGTATTAGATAAGGTTGGCGCGGTTTTGTCTTTGAATCACCTAACGAGATGACTATTCCTCACTCAAAGTAGTGACTCTTGGACTAGACCCTTCTTGTGTACGTTCCTACATACACTTCTGTGCATCGTGTACGATAGCTCACAATGAACGTTTAACGGACGGATGGACTCGTGGACTCTGATTGGACAATAGAAGATAATAAAAACTTGAAATGTCACACATTACGACTACTCGACGTGAATCTAGTGTCCAAGTTCATTTTTTTATGAATGTAGGACATTCCTGAGTTTCATATCGTTGATGTAATAAGGTAAGACTTCCTTCAAGACTTATTTGACAACAAAATTCAAGAGACGAACACTCAATTACACAATTTTCTCATGATATTTTCTTTTACAAAACGAATGGACCATTAATTTCTACTGACATAATAAGAATTTCACTCGGTCCCAATGCTGAAGCCAACTGTTCTAGTTTGAGCTTAATAACTAAATCAAACAACACTATTATTATACCCGAGCTCTTATATTCGTGGAAGCTCTATCAGTGAATTTCAAATATTGTTCTTTATTTTTGTTTCTTTTTGTCCTGTAACCGAAGCGCGGACATTGCTATACGTAGTTGGGAACAGGTAAATAACTTTTAACAAGCATTGCGGTGTAGTCTAGGTGCTGAATGGACCACGAGGTACTAATTTACTAGGTACCAGTTACAATCTAGATATTCATAATTATAATAAAAAGTTTGTAACGATATTAAGATATTATTGGGAATTCTCATCCTATTAAAAAAACCACTGAAATTAAATTACATGAACGCAAATTGAATAATCTCCTCATTTCTTCAGCCTCTTTGTGAAGGATAGATATTCATTTGCATTCTCTTAATCATAGATATTAGATTTGAGATTAATTTAATTTAAACTATTCTCTCCATACCCATATAATTTTTAGAATGTGGGCTTACTTATTCATTTGTGTTGGCAATTTTCGTATTTCTCAGTACATTAAAACTATGACATTTAAAAAGAAACAAGATTACCCACATCTAGAAATAGTATAATTTTAATACGTATAACTATTTTTTATAGCCTACAATACAAAAATTGATAATGTACAAATGATTGCATTATAAAATTTCCTCACCGACTCCTGAACTAGACAATCCCGTTACACCACGAGTAAGAGTTATTGGTTTTTAATTTCAAATTTTCCATACAGTATCTATATTTTTTTAAAGACCTGTGTATTTCCTCGTTACTCGTCGTATTGACACGGGGATATCATATGTATGGGGATACCATATGTATTGCGTATTGGCTTTCTAAAAACAAACGTTGTTAAATAAATAGCGAATATTGCCAATAATTAAACTTAGTGTATAAATATTGAATTACTGTATATTTATATATATATGGAAAATTAGTTACTGATTTTATTCGATTATTGAACAAGACTCGATAAGATTTAATATAAAATCGGAAAGTACCTAGTTTTACTATGTACGATTTACAATTATAGCAGAATTATTTAGTTAGTGAAACGCTTTAAATCTCCGCTGTTCCTATACTATTCAATTTATCGGAAATCCTAATTCGAAAGCGTTTCCAATACAATTACTGACTAGTGTTGCAGATTTATCAGAAGCACAGATTACCTTATCAGATACAGAGATTATTCTGTCAGATATAAAAGAGTGGACGAATAGTGATTCAATGTAATAGACGCTATTTTCACGCTTGTACATCGCAAGCAGAAGAGTACACATTTGTAAGAAACGATATGGAGAGAATAGTTAAAATTCAACAGACAAAATATATTCACGCGCATAACTAGTATAATAGTAATTTACATCCACAGGTTAAAAGTTAATTGCAATATCGATAAATAATGTAAGATCCAACAAGTGTATCCCATTTGGTGATTGGCTGCCCGTCGAGCAAGGGGTTCCGAATTCGAAACCCGGCAGCATATTTACGTGACATTGATGTTTGTTCTCGGTTTATGAGTCTTGTGATACTCTTATTTGCGTATGGCCATATTGTAGTGTTATAATAAAAGATCAAATAAATTTATAAGATATAATGAATTTAAGAATTCCTGGCGGTTACAATGACTAAAATACAGGAGTTACAAGATTAAGAAACTAAAAAGAAGGTCACTTGTAAGTAAGAAGGTAGCCCCGTCGCTTCTCTGGCGTGCAGCGCACGGAGACCTCGGCGACTGGAGCGTGCGTTTAGGGCGCACGAGACAATCGGAGTCCCCGGCGTTCAGCGCACGGAGACCTCGGCGACTGGAGCGTGCGTTTATACGCACGAGACGCGTAGATTGTCTGGTGTTCAGCACACGGAGACCGCCTTAACCAGGCGTGCGTTAGGGCGCACGAAGTATGTAGATCCCGGAGTCGGGGAGTAATTAACTATTTCCGGCTAGAAGCGCGAGACTGTTTCGTTCCGTAATTGTGACTACACCCGCGACACTGTTCCGATAGAGACTTTTACCATGAGACTCCTTCAAGTAACCACTGTTGTGACCCACACGCGAGAGAGACTGTTCCGTATCGTAATTGTAACTTCACTCGTGAGACCGTTCGTGTCGATATCCAAGAGTTGCGACCCACACGCGAGAAACTGCTTTAAATTACCAGTGTTGTGACCAACACGCAAGAGACTGTCTGTGTCGTCACAGCTCGCCTTTCATATGTCGAACCTTCTGGAATGATCTTCTTATTATGGTCTATTTACGAATCTAAAATTACTATTCAACCTAATAAATAATATTATCAAAAAGGATAGAAATTATACAATTAAAAAATAAAAGTAATCATGATGACAATAATTTAGGACGTTTGTCAAATATTTGACAACCATAATAAAACATTAAACCTAATAAAATATATAAAGAAATTACAGAATAAATGGATAAAAGATACAAAAAATTATAAAAGAAGTTAACAAAAGGAGTATTATAAGAGATACAAACTATGTGAGTACCAAAATACTGGATATAAAAACATGTAAGTATTATAAATACTACAATATGAAGAATTTTATTGCGAGTGTAAAAGTATATGAACGAGATTATCTAATATTTATGCTCTGGGAGCACGTCAAATTTGCAGTTTTTAAAACTTCTCGGAAAATTAGAAAAAACTCGACAAGTTAAATTTTTTTAGGGAATTTACATTTGGAGATTATATTTGTGAATATTTTATTTAATTATGATATAATTAAAATTCGTTGATTTTCTGAATAATACTTTTTTTGTACTGTAAAATATTCAATGGCATTTTCAGTATTAAAATAGGTATTTGGAAACGTAAATATTTCTCACCCATAAGCTTTCCTAGATGCAGTATTTAGCACATATTTTTCCGTGATTCCCTTATACAGTTCTACGAAAAACGATTTTATTTGCTGGAACAAAAGGACTGAAAACGAAATGATCATATAAAGATTTTTTTGATCGATCGAGTACCGGACATACTCTAAAAGCAATTCAATTATGTTATTTCTACATGATACGAATAACAAAACCTATGAATTAAATGAAACTCAAGCAGCGAAAAACAGAAACAAAGTTTGTAAAATTTCAAATACAATCGTTTTGGTATCTTGTGGAATTCTAAAAACGTATTCTTGTCTATATCGATATCTATCTATCAATCCTCGACAGAGAATAGGTATGCATTACAAGGGTATTGGTTTCAGAATAGCCGTAGAATGACAATCGAGTCGATAGACGTATCGGAAATTCGAATTTGAAACTGTTCATTTTATCATTATGTTACAAAGAGATACGCCGTTTTGTTGTGACCTGACATGTCTTTTGTGTAACGTTGATTTGAATCAATCATGTTCGCTTTGTGCTAAATTTGCTTTCTTATATATCAATATGGACTTTTCTTTCCCTCTTTATATGACTGTTCATTAATAAGCCGTCGTAGTTTGTATTGGCATGTTTTATTTATTAACTCACTTTCTTGTATGTCTGTCCGGGTGACATTTTGGAATTGATTTAAAACTAACTTTCCGGTAAGCTAGATACTTGAAATTTAAATTATAACTCAGAAGTGGATGACAATGCATGAAAATGTGAAAAAAGAAGAAGTTCGATATCAAGTCCGTTATAAAAACTAAGGTGCATAATTTTTTTTTGTTATTATATAAATTATATTATCATATGTTTAACAAAAAGTAATGCAGATTATTAACACTGCATGGATCGCTAAGTTAATTCCACTAGCGGTCTAATGTAGGGTCCTCTAGAGTACTAGAGTACTGTAGAGATCTATTTGTGATTGAGCAGACTTATAACGTTTTCCACGATGCTGCTTCAGTCCGAATCAGTGGAAGGGTAAGAGGTCAACCAAAGCGTAGGACGTTCTTATGTCGTTCGAACTCTGCTGACATAAAGACTGCTACCTGACGATAATGATGGAGACTGACTTATGGCTTAACCACTCTCCGATGGACAGCAGCACTCAAAATTTTTTATCACTAGCGATCACACATCTCACTTGGTACCACGCCCGCATTAGCTTAACTTTGTCAATTACTGAATCACACTCACAATAACCAGCTATCCTATAATTGAAGGGCCAAAATTTAAACCGAATGTTAATTCTTAAAGGGACGCTTTAAATATTGTCATTAAATTAACAAGCATACACCCAAAGTACTTGATTTTACATGTCAATAGATTTTAATATGCAAAAAGCAAAATTAATCACATCAATGTTTATTGCCTCTGTACTATTGGAAATCTCAACAAAATTTTCGATGATTATTTCCTTAAATTTAAGCATGGATTTGCATTGCAGCATTGGTTCCATAATATAAAATCACTATGCGGTTCATTATTGATTTGAGATTCGCATAAAAATCGTTCGAACTAAAAATGTTTTAAAATTACCCAACAATAAATAATTACTTGAACGGTGGGGCCTAAGTCTCCGATATGGCTTAAAGTTTTCTGTGTAACGATAAAAATCGGAATGATGACTTAAATATCTGATAGTTTTCTTAAGACGATACATTAATATTAGGTGTTTTACTAAATGTCAGACTTAGTAAAACTAGTGTCATGAGTAGTAAAAATTAATTCATAATGAAATTCCATTAGAACTGACGGAAATACCATACGGTAAATTAAAAATTCACGTCAAAAGCATTCTTATGAAGAAAGGTTATTACAAATTAGATGATCATTTTACAGACAAGGATTGTTGGACGTGTGTTTAATATATAACCATAGGTGCTGTTTGTAACTGTGAGCGGGAAAAAAGGCCGCTCTGGGAGTGTGTTGCCGTGTCTTCTTCTGAGACAGCACAAAGTAATTTATATTTATTATAATAAAGATTATTTAAGGGATGGCGTAGTTTAACTTTCGAAAAATTTGTCTTAAACCAACATCAAATAAAAAAATTAATTTCCATTTCCAGCTGAAACAATATTTAACGCACAAAACCTGTAAAATTTTAGCGACTAGCGTTCACTGACCTTACGAGCTATTACGCCCTAATTTATTAATGCCTAATAAAGCTGTCGAGTTATAAGTGATTCAGTTTTATATGGGCAGTAGAATGTTTTCTAAACCCTACGTGCTAGAAACATTACATGTCGTATTTTCGAGTATATTATATGTTAAATAAATACCAAAATGAATTGCAATACAAGAAGTGACTTAGATTAGAACACAAGTTTAGAAGACAAGAAGTTTATACAATCTCTATTTTTATCCTCTTTTGTATTTGTATGTATATGTACGGTTTACTGGAATATGTCTATGTATAATATTGAAAATGAAAATATCTCCCACACTAGCTTTCCTTGTGTTGTGGATAACTAGATTGGTATCTCCTCTTATAATATATGGCCTCTTATAAATAAAACAGCAAATATATATAAAAACTTAAAATTGCCCAAATTTCCAAAAGAGTGTGTGTGTGTGAGTGTGTGCGTGCGGATGCGTGCGCATGCGCGCTTGTTTGTTTAATAATAATTCAATCGAATATTTTAGTCTAATTTTATGTTTCACTACTTGTCTAACAGGTTGTTACTATTTTATAACAATGGCTATGATTAAATTGCACACTATCGAGCTTTAATTAAGAGTATGGAGTTGTAAATCTCAATGGAATGTTTAGGGTTTATCACTCTGTTGCATTACAAACCCATGCTTTTTAACATTTGGTTAACTAATTACATGACTTAGTGTAACAAAATAAAGTATTTAATTTGCGTCCTAAATCCAAATTCAGTTTATTTGCTATTTCCATATTCCAAAGAACCCGGTGCTTTATAAGACTTTAGTCTCGCGTGGACGAAGCGTGTGTGCTTTTGCATTTTGTTTTAACATTCAAGTATCTAAAGTCAGTTGAGCAGTCACGGAGTCATGAATCATCCTTTCAAAATATATGGAAATAAATCCAAAGGCGCATGTTATGGATGGTGCATGTTAATTAGATAGGTTCAAAGACATGTTATGATGAAAGTGTTTGCTGCAGTTATTATGATGCTAAAGGACGATGGATAGTTGTGCTTAAGAGTTTGTGTTGAGCTGCTATAATGGTATAAGACACTCGTTTACAAATTTCCTCTTATAATATCTATTTGATTGTGGTTCGGGCAATCCAATCGTAATAAATCAAATGTCCTGCATTAATTTGGGTTCTATCCTCCTTTATCTCGTTATTTTTGAATGAGCTCCCTAGGCTACTGGCCACCCTCTCCAGTGTACCGCTCAATAACTATTTTTGAAGTTATATTTCTTTTGGCACATTCGTAAAAAATGATGTGAGTGAATTTTACTGTTACAGTTATCCATACAGAAATATGATATGAAAAATGAAAATGACGTTTGACGCGGCGAAATTGGTCAGTTGTTGATAGGTAAAGACCACAGATTACCGTAAAAGTATTTTAATATTTAATTTGCGGTTTACGGTCTATATATTCGGCATTTATTATTACATTGTAGTATTATTCAGATATCTACATAATATTACATAATGTTTTATAGTACTATTATTTGTAAGCATCATTAAGCGACATCTATGTATAGGACATTAAAGCAAACTTGTAATATTGTAAATAGCGCCATCTTTTATTTATATAAGTTAATACTCCTGATGTGATGGAGTCTATAATAATGCAAAGATTATAGATTATAAAATTAAAAATCAAAACAGCTAGGGTCGTTTAAAGGAAATTGATGTAAGGAACACTGTTCTTTATCTTTGTGTCATTATACTCAATCACGTTTCTACGACATTTGTTCTGAGATTGAGTAACCTATAAATAAAATAACCCTGTGCTTAGCTAGTAATTCTTACGAGTGTATGGTGCTGGCACGCGGGATTAAAATTTTTGTGCCAATTTTATATTGTTACGACAAAAAAGTATACCTTCTTCCGTACGTACATATGTACATACATACACACACGTTTTTTTTTACAAATGTAACTTGTTTGGAAAGAGATGCGAAAACTTTCACTAAGAGCTCTTGATGTAGAATACCTGTTCTGAAGTGTGTAAACGCGTACTTGGCAAACACGGGGGCCTTGTTCACTTTTCTTATTTCAAGAGGACCTCCTCTTAGATCGAGTTCATTTTAAATAGTTATAAATTTGATGAAGAATAAAAATATGATATATGTATGTCGACCGCCTAATTGCAAGTACTAAATTTTACCTTTTTATCTTAAATTTGGAATAACAAAAAGTGAATCGAAATTAAAAGTCTATGTTCAATATTTTTCACTTAAAGAAATAAAATACGATAATAGTTTTATATATGGTAGAAATTATTACAATAGATAAATTGTCACTCAAGGCGTAAAAGGCTTAATGGTTTATAGAGTGTTAAATGTGATGTGATCAATCTTGTTTATGGTGCATTAATATCGTTTGCATTTCTGGCTAGATTAGTGTAATGGGTCACATATTATACAACGGGATACGTTAATGGTAGCTTTTGACTGTTTCTGTATGTATATAATTGACATAACATTCGCCTACGTCGGTTTACGTGTTGCCCTAAAATCTACGATATCCGATCGTCAATTACAAATATAGATCGAAGTACGACTGAAGTTTTCTGTGAATGAAGAAGTAAAAAGTAGCTTCAAAGTTGTAATGTTTGGTGAATAAATGTGTTTGCCTAATATCTAGCCATTGTTTCAATGTTGAAGAGCCAACCGAGAAGCTGGTTCATCGATTTTTTCGCCTGGTAACGGTTTTCTTAAAATAGAGAATGTCAATAGATACACTATCGATTTGAAACTAACGATTAAAATAAGTTAAACCGTTCTCAATTACAAATAAAACACAGATTTGCGTTCATTACGCCTCACATTAAATATAAATAACATTTTGCAATTGGCTTCGATACCCGTATTTCTCAGAATTTTCCTCAAAATATCTCTATTACGTTCTTAGAATTCTCCTCAAAATGTCTCCATTTATATCTTTATATTATGTCGTACCATATCGCCGGCTGTTGGCAGTTCATTATAACTCAATTTACGGCTGGTTTGCGCAAACGCAGCGACAAGTTGAAAATTTAACATTGATACTAAATTTCGAATATGTATTACTTATAATATTAAAAAAAACGAGTAAATTCTGTCTTCCAAGTTGGTTCTTAGAAAAAAAATTTTTTTAACATTAAGATCACAATTAAGTGGTGAGTTTTAATGACTGATTATAAAAATAATCGGATTACCAATTGTTCGGTACACAAAAAAAAACGAAAAATAACAATCGATTTATATTCTAGTTTCATATTGCTTTGCTGGTTTGCGACGATATATTATGAATTACTTTATTGCTAAGTTTACTTTTTAAACAAGTAAACATGTATAGTTTTTAGCACTGACGTAAGTAATATATGTAAATATTTTTGGATTGTTCGCTCGGCAACTATGTATGTAAGGATGATTGATTTTGTCATCTCACAAACATATTATTGTCGTCCGTCAAATGGAATTCTTTCACGGTCCTGAAACATTTATCGATAAAAATGAACTAATATTTTCGCACATGTAGGTTCACACGAAATAATTTACGAAGCATTCCACTTTACGCATAATAGTTACAACGCAATTTTTTTTATGAATAATAAACTAACATTTAGTAAATCGTAATTAATTTTCATTTATTTCCATTACATATACATATTTGTATATTATGTATATAAATTTAACTTTGTAAATTATTAGATTCGTATCCAGACCACATTTCTGATTTTCAAGAGCCTGTGCTTTATTTCAAATCACGAGCCTTATTATGCATTTATGTTTTAATTTATTTGTGCCGGCTAAGATACTTTATTTCGATCGTAGTCAGTTGTGCAATGGCCATAATAGGTACTCGTAATTGCGCAGATGAATACAAATTCTCCTCACAAAACATATGTTTGTGTGTGTATGTATATATATTGTCGTTAAGTATGTAAAAGAACATGAATGATGTTTTCAGACAAAACGTTTCTACTTAGTTACGTAATTTTGGTATTTTCATAGCTGAATGATCTTATGAGATAATGATGGTTGCGAAGATGACTATGATGATCGTGTAACCATTAGTTATTTAATTATTAATTGTAATTATTTTCATCACTCAAAAATGATTTTTAAAGTACACCCCGCACAACTGGAACTCATTTTAAAAAAACTAATTAAAAAAAAACTAATTTTAAAAAAACTAATTAAAAAAAAACTAATTCTAACTCGTGCTTAGTAGATCATTTGTCGAAACTATTACTTCTGCTTCATTGAAACATAAATATAAATATAATATGTGTCGGACATGATAACAGTTACTAAGCGGAACGAGGCACGTGACCCGAGTGATGGCATAACCGCCACTATCAATCAACACTCGGCAACTAGTTTTAAAACAAAGCCTAGCTAAGGGGCAGGCGCTTTGGCAGCACTTCTGTTTCAATCATGCTGGAGACTGGTGGCTTTCTGTCTGAAATCGTTACAGGTCTTATTTATAAGCAATGTTGAAACAGTGAGCTATTGTGGAGAAACTTTACTCTGTTTGAATCACCATTTATCCGCCTATGGAAATGTCTGACAGTGATGCCAGCGAGGCTATCCATTCCAATAATAAAGATCAAATCAATTCAATTTAATTATAAAACGTTCCAAAAAATATCTGTAATTACAGATTACTCCAATTGGAGTTAGACCGTGTTTTACTTCTGATGTGACTCTTCTTTTTGTATTAACTCCAAAATTCAAATCGAACCAAATTACATTTGAATTAATGATTGAGGTATAACTTTAATCTAACTGCAAAAGGAAATTGAAATAGTGGTATATGTATAGTAAAAATGTTCACTTTATAAATATTTATAAAAACTCATAAATCAGAGGGCGCAAAGCTCTCGGATAAGATCGTGCATTAGCTGCACTCACTAATTTGTAAGTCATAAACTATTTATAGCGCAGTTTAATGGGAAGAGCAATTTCTTCAGGAGGTGAATTTTAATTATTTTTGTTTTATTGTCTGTTGCATGTCCATAGATGTTTTTGAATCTTCTACTAGTTTAAATTTGAAATCAAATTAAATATCACTCATACAGGAATAGTTACTTATAATTATACATTATAATTATAAGTAAGAAATATAGAGCTATTGGCATTTTAATATGCTACTTATAAAATATATTCCATAATTCTGAATGTAATGTATGTTGTATTAATGTTATTTATAACATAAGCTGAGGAAAAGGAGTGGCATTCTACTTTAGTTCAGACGGTATTCATTCTTGATGGTAGGATGATTTCGTTCTACCATCTATGTAGTTAGCCACCACCCTTTTTCTAGAATCAACCGTTTTTTTGTGATTAACTTGAAGTGTCAAAGTGATAATGGGATTTCCCGCTTCTATCTTGGCAAATAACGCGTCAGTAATACCTGTGAGGTTATGGACGTCTACGAGAGGCAGTGACTGTTTACCATCAAGTGGTATGTCGGCTCGTTTCTCGGATATGTACAAAGAAAAGTTCCCCACACTGTCTATTCCGGCGATGTTACCTAATGGCAAAAGTGGCATGTCTCCAAATCTAAAGAATTTCATTAACCTGAACTGTACATACACCTAAACTTTTCATGTTATGTCTTAGTACAAATCTTAATTTGTTAGAAGTTCCAGAGCTGAGTGATATTCAAGATTACTTATTGGGAGTCTATTTGTAGAAAATTAACAGGAAATTCTATTTACAAGTTGCAAACTTTGAGACGTGGCGAATAATGGACTTAGCGCTTCTGTGCGATGTCAGAAACAAAAGCTTGATTGTTTTCAGAACCACCTAGATTTATCAGTTTATTCGTATTTAAATTAGATGGAGTAGAATTGTTTTTTATATTTACAAATAAAAACTTTAGTGTCGCTAACATAGATCTAAGCTTTGAATCAAGACTTCGTTTAGTACATTTTTTGTAGCAGTCATCATTCATAGCATTTAATAATAAGTATTATCGTCAGATTATTGAGGTAAAAACTTGAGGTACAAAATTTTCATCTTGACCAACATATATATATTACTAAATTGAAAGTATTTTATATTTTTGTCACATATTAATGTTATAAATATAAATATAAATAAAATTTAAATGTCTGTCAATTTCAATTTTAAAATCATTAAACATTTGTTTGTAAGTCTATCTTGTTAACAGGGCAAATTTTTTATTCTTAAGTGGATTTTTATGAGCTTCTACTGAAAAATAGAGGAATTTGTAGGGCTATATAGGCTTCTGCTATGGAACCAACCGAATTGAACGGGATCTCAGTTAAAAGGATATCAAAGTATCTAGATAAACCAATTCTCTCATTAATAGTCCATCAGTATCAACATCGGGCCCATGACAATATATTCCGTTGTTAAGTAGGTGCCCGCCCTAACACGATGTGAGTTTAAAACCATAAAGTTCAATTAATTAATTTTGGAAGGTCTGGAGTACCTGATCTCTAAGGGATTACCTAAACTAATGGAAATATTAAAATGCTATATAATCACTAAATAAACTGTTTGTAGTAAAACCCTAAACTATATTCCATTTTGATTATCCAATGTAACTATTCAGTTTTCGATAAACAAAACTTTTATCGTACGAAATTCGTTTTAGCAATGCACCGCCTGCATAGACAACAATGCAAGTTCCTTGGAACAATGTTTGAACTGTTCTATTGGGACTCAGTGAATCACAATACCTAGAATAAGTTTAGCAAAGTTATTGTGAAAACCTTCTGGGATTATTGCGGTTAAATTTAAATAAAAAAAAAAACTACCATTCTTCATTTTTAACTAAATATATATACTATAAATATATAAGGCTTGATATTCATAAGTGCATTACCAGCATTTAATTACGATCTAATTTTGTTCATAAAAATATTTGAAGTAATCAATTTCTTGCACACGATACTTAGTTGTAATAAAATTTAATAAAAGTTATCGATGGACCTTATACGTCTGAGTAAAATCGGTGAGATCTGTTGATTTCACCTGTCAAGTAGATATATTTTCATCCAAGTGAGGTTCGACAACCCTGGTGCTATATATGACTCGAGTCTAGTTTTCTCGGTTCGACACAAAATAGCTTTGCCCTGATTACTGAGCTAAGCTACAGTATGTAACTTTACATCAATAAACATCATACTTATAAGGCGTTACAAAGCATTACGTGTAAATAGGAAAATAAAAATTGGTTCTACTGCAACGGGTTGAAAGACGAGTGTCGGAATTATCGTTTTATAAATAAAAAAAAAATGTTTGAATAATGTGAAAAATAATAAAAAAAAAATGCATTTTCTTGTTTAGTCCCTTTTTTGCTAATTTCATGTTGATACAATTATTTTTTTTTTTTAAGAAGCGACAAAATTATGCTCATTAATGAGCCATTTAATCTTAGTATTTGGTAGTAGCATCTGTGATCGATCTCAAACAGGCAGGTGGATTGTTTTTATGATGTGAAATTTTTTGTTTTTTTTTTTGTATTTTTTAAACATTTTTTTATATTTTATTAACATATTTTGTTGAATAAATAAGTTATCCACCCTCATTTCGCTGTGGAAATTTCTGCTGGAATTATCGATCGATATCCCTGTATGAAAAGCAGCCTAGATCCATAATATGAGTTCAAATTCAAAATCATTTAATCATTTAAGTTTTCTGTAAATACACTTATGCACATCATTTTTTGGTTCGGTTTCGAAATGGAGCTTTAATATTGAGGAGAAGAAACAGCGAAAGAATCTCCTCAGCAAATCTTTAAAACAACACATGGTAATCACAAAAGTTAAAGTTTAAAGTTAAACAAAAGTTTAGTGCGGAACTGGTTTTGAAAGTATTATTTCCAGGCGTCCTTGTCATTAACATATTCAACTATACTATAATATCCTTTGTCTATAAGATGTATTTTAATGCGTTCCAAATATATGTACCAAGAACTATCAAATTCTTATTAAATATTATAGATGTTCAAGCAAGGTGTTACAGTTTTATTAAAAGTATAGATTCTCTTATTAGCCACAGTAATAAAGCCATCACCTAGTTTGTGATAAATTTATAGCGTCTAGTAAAAATAAGTAGATATTAGTAAGCCGTAGTCTTGGCGCGTGAGCAATTTCCTTTTATGGCTGAAAATTTATTACTTGTACTTACAGGAAAATAAGACAGTGTTGTGAGTTGTGGGGCAATCTGGAACAAACAGTATTTTTATTAATAAATGTTATTTTATTTCCTGTTGAAATAACTTTCATATTTAATACGATAACTTTATGTTAATTTAAAAGCAAAATTGAAAAACTGTCTGTAACTTAATTAGTAAATCTATACGAATAATAAAATTCTAACTGTTCGCTTTCTGTACAAGGAGGATATATGAGGAAAACAACTATTAGGCCTTTATTTAACGCAATAGAACCCAAAACAATTTTGTTAGAATTTTTGTCTTTTTATCTATGCGTTTGTTCGCGCTAATCTCACAAACAGCTTATCTGATTTCGTTACGGTTTTCGCTAATGTATTATAGTAAGCGTCACTTAATATCTAAAACTCGTTCATTTAAATCTGTCCATAAATAAAAAGTTACAAATTAATACAACATGGGTTTTTAATTAACGCAACGAGAAAAACTTAGTCCTATAACAATAGATGGACATTTTTAAACTTAAGGTAGTTTTTCTGAAGCGAAGCGAGAGGATTTGTTAATATTTTAGTATTTCTCAAGACGTGATTTGTATTATTTTCATGTGAATGTTGTGGGAACTGTAAACGGCCCATTACAGTACAACTGTGTGTCCTCATAATTGAAGATGTATCGACGTACGTCACTACGCATCTCCAGTATGGATCTTTATACTTGTATACTAAAGTTCTCATGCCATCCGAAGCATTGTGATATACCCTACTTGCTATTTTGTGCTAAAAAATAAAAGGCGTGGAATGGGAATTTACTCGTCAGAAGCGTTGACGAATTTTTTTGTCAAGTTGTAATTCATTAAATTTGGAACCGCACACGAAATTACTTCGATTCATTTCCGATGAAATCAAGTACGGTTGACACAAGCCTTTAGTGTATAATAAATTCGGTGTTTATGCAATGTCGTAACTATAAATTTGTAGTGAGGTTAGGTTGTTAGGACTAGACCCATAGAGGCAGTTCCCAAGTTTGGCCCGTAGCTTTAGGATACATATAGGAAACATGGGTACATGTTACAGCGTAAATGTTTTGGATTAAGTATTATTGAGACATTCAATTTTCACATAAAACTGCCGCTGATACAACATATTCAGCGCACAAAATGCCTAATTTTCATTGTTTGTTGTCTGGCTAAAATGTAGGAAAAAATGTTACGTAATTATTGGCATACGTATAAATTATTTACAGTTTATTATGAGCCTAGTAACCTCATCGCTTTAGAAAACCTACGCTTTACGTAATCCTAGTTCTGTGAATTAAAAACATTATAATTTGATATAATAGCTACAGCCAAGCGGTGAAAATTATATTTACTGCTCTCTTAAGAAAATGTCTATATTAAATTTATTTTGCATTCCGAATTGATCCATTTCACGTGATAAAAATTATTCTAGATTGTAGTCCATGATATCATCCACTAAAATGCCAATTATAATCCAAATCTGTTCTTTGACTTTAGTGTCATAGACCAGACAGACAGAAAGAAGAAGAGGCATTCGAATTCGAAGAGAACTTCGAATCTCTTTATCTATAACTACATTTAAACTTCCAAAAAATACTCCATTTGTGGAGTAAATACGACCTCTTTAGAGTTTTATTATTTGTATATAACTAGATATAATTATTCCAAAACAGAATTAACCGACGATTTTTCCAGTCGACAGCGTTTCTTGCTCTAAAATTTTTACGTCACCTGCATTTTTCATTTTAATTACATGCACGATTTAAAAAAGAATTAAACGTTTTTAAAAAGAAATCCTAAATTTATATATAAATAAAAACATTTTTTCTCATTTACACACTTCGTTCATTGATTAAAATAAAAACCTTTTCAATTGCACCTTCGTTTTGTGAAATGAAAAACTTTTCAATTCTCAGTAGGTTTGCGATGGATTTTTTAAAAGCTGCAAAAAATGTCACTGTAGAGTAAATTTTGATTCGCGAATACATTCGCAGCGGGTGCATAAATGTTTGCACCAACACAGTCATCAAGCCTACAGAATTGTCAACCGGAACGGAATTTATTGCTACGGTAATAAATGTTCATTTGCGAAATTTTACACTACGAGTTACAAAAATAAAGATAAATTTTAATAATGTCAAAAAATTACGTTGTGCAATTTTGAGTTCTTCCGGGTTTGTTTTTAAATATATTGTATAACGATATAGTTATTTTAATACGTCCAATTTCAGTTCTATTTTGTTAGGAGAGTCTGTGGCGGAATTAGCCTCAAGCTATATTAATATAAACTTCTTCATCATCGAAAAAACGAGCTTCTAGGGTCATGTGGGACGGCTTTTTTCGATATGGGTTTAGTTTTAATACTTTTCTAGTCAAGTTCGTCATATAAGCAATATCTGTGTAAACAATTATTTGTCTGTACGCGAAAACTATTAGCACTGTATGTACATGAAATATTCAAGATTAACTAACATTTTACGAACTGCACACAGAAGAGTAGTAAAATTGTATGTAGGAAAAAATTATTAGGGTTATTAGGAAGATTTGCAGCTGCGAACTTTTTCTTTCAGCAGCAGAGAATCTTAAATAACCAGGAATATATCACGACGTGGCTGAATATTTTAAAATCCCCATTCCTACAAAAAAAAAAACATTCCATATACTTAAATGTAATATAAAAAGTTCACAAATTTGGAGTATTTATGGATAACGGTATAAAATTCATGACAAAGTTTTGGACAAAGTTTTTATTTATGTTAATAATAAATGAGATATGCGCTTATTAAGATGTAAATAGTATTTTTCTTCAATAACTATAAAATGAAAGTCTAAACAACTTTAAAAATAGCATCAAAGAAAGATGTTTCGAATTAATTTTTTTCACGGTGTTAATACAAAATACAGAATTATTTTGAGTACCAACATAATGAATTCAAATTCAAATTCAAAATCATTTAATCATATAGGTATTTAGTAAATACACTTATGAACGTCATTTTTTGCTTCTACCACCGTTTCGTAAAGGTGCTTTAACAATGAGGAGAAGAAACGGCGAAAGAAACTCCTCAGCACATCTTTTAAACAACATATGGTAATTACAAAAGTTTAAAGTTTAAACCTGTGCGGAACTGGTTTCGACACTAATTTTGTCCAGGCATCCTTGTCATTCATGTACTCATCTATACTATAATATCCCTTGCCTATAAGTTGTGTTTTAATGCGACGCTTAAAAGTTCCAATGGGCAACTCGCGTAACGACTTAGGAATCTTATTGTAAAAACGAACTCCAAGCCCCATAAAGGAACGCTGAACCCTTTGAAGACGAAATGCAGATGTAACCATCACCTCATCTAAACTAAGGTACTCAATGTAAGGTACTCTATGGAGCTTACTATGCGTGGTACAACTCGCACTTGGCCTTCTCCAAAGTCTACTTTTAAAAGTGTCAAACGTAATGAAAAATATCGTTTCAATTTAAGGATTATAAACAAAAAAAAAATATTTTTTATTCATCAAATTTAGGGTAATACAATACAATTTTGCCTATCAAAACTATAGACATACACTGTTTTGACTTTTTACTACTTTATTATACATGTTATAATGTTAAGTACTTATCAATACAAATCAGTTAGATGACAGACAATTTTTTTAATATTACAAATGTATTCAAATCTCTTAACACATCTCCAATAACGAAGATGCGGGCGCCTGCCCGTCGACATGTAAAAAGTCTCAAGTTTTTATACTGCAGCAATGATGATATAGAAAGTAGGCAAGACGCGCCAAACTTTTATAATTCTTGTAACATTTTACTTGACATCATAATATAAATGTTATTCTACCAAATTAAACAGTGACATATAGCCTTATATTAAAAGATTTATTTATGGTGCGACTATTTTACAAATGTGGTTACAACACGGCGCCTTCTTGTGATATCTGAAGATTTATTTTAGAAGGAAATTTCCGCTGCGAAAATTATATTCTAAACTTTGTGTGCACTGTAATAACGGTAAGATTCCTTTAGATCGCCTGGTTTAAACGGATTGTAGTGTTGTCAGTTTCATTACATTCGCGTGGCAGGCAACACTGATTCTGTTGTCGCCAAAAGATAGATGTTATGGACTTTATTATAAATGGTAATTCTTCCTAGTCTGGTTTATGAAGTGAAAATCAGGTTATCTTTGATGTATCTAGTAAGTAATGTACATTACGCAAGAATTGATTCCATGGTCAACAAAGCAAAGATTAACCAATTGTTGGCTTTCCAATTTCAACTTGCAATTTTATGAGTTTTTATTTTTCCAAGTTTTATATGTGACATTATTAAATTCGATTTAGTTGTGAATTAGAACATAATGTGAAAATGTTTATATACGATGATTTTTTAACATCTTCAGTTGCACAACGCACTCTTTAGCTAGATGATTCTGAATTGGGCGAATTCGACTTCATTTGACTTTTCTTTTTGTAACAACAATGGTGTCGTGTAGTTTTTTATGTCAAATTTTATGTTAGTATCATAGATTAATTATATACTAGTGATCACACAGTGGTCATTATTTGACCGTAATTCATGTTTTTTTTTGAGTTAGAACGTTATTGGAGTCATTTTGTCCACGCGTATAATACCTCTATAATTATTGCATATAATTTTACCTTTCACGTCAACTGTGCCCGTATGCAAATCGGTCATTATGCATTAATTATTGAGTTAGTTAAAATACGAACGAAGCAAATGAGACATAGCTTGGCTAAGCCTAATTTAAAATACTGTAATGTTTTTTCATACTTCCTTGGGCTTACTTTTGTTATACTAGCCAAGTTTCGGTGATTTGCACAAGTAATTTGACTATTTTTCATGTCATATGTATAAACTTGAATTAAATTCATAAGTACGAAACAAAACTTATTAGCTCTTAGGTAGTTGTTACTCACGACTGGAGTGCATTAAAATAAATTTTTTTTATGTTTAAATAAATAATCGAACTATATCCATTACAAAATCATTGAAACGATACAATGGATTAACCTCTGAAATTAATCAGGCAAACCCAACAAAAAAAAATGTAGAAATCAATTATTAATTTTAATTTTCAAGTTATGTATTTGATCTTACGAACAATGAAATTAAGAATTTTATTATAAATAATTACACTGTTTCTTTTTATTCAACATTCAAATGACAATCGTTTTTAAGCATTGTCCATTGGTTTCCCTGTTTATATATTTCTAGCTTTTTATACCCCGCGCGGTTTCTAATAGTTCTATTTCATGGGTTGATAACCACCAATGGTTCACGGTCCAGCGGTTCCGTATCCCAATTCCCACGAATGTTTGTTGTTAGACCATTTAGATTTTAATCTATGGAGCTTCCCTTTTTATTTGGGAATCCAACGTCGGCGCTTCGTGTCCAATTGGTAAGCTATTAGAATTAAAACACTGCCACTACAAATTGAACTCCAACCAATATAAGTTCCGAATTCTATTTATATTATTGTCAGATACAAGAACTTCTGTTACATCGTATATAACAATTAAATAATTGTGATAGTTAAAAGCTCTGCTGATGCTAAATTACAAAAGTACATCTATTGTACTATATATTTGAAGTATTAAGATTTATACATAATATTTTGCAATATCTGTTTAAAAAAAGGCGGCAACGTCATACTAATAACAGGAATGTTTTGGAGCTCCGTAACTGTAAAAGAAACTGTCGGATATCCGAAACCGTAACCGATTGTAATCAAATAATTTCGAATAGTTTTTGGCAAGGGCGGACTCTAAATGAAACTATCCGCGTCGTTCTCATTTTAAGACAGTTTTTATGATATAATTTCTAAAGCAATAGTTTGATTCTGTGAAAATAAAACCGAAAAATAAAGTCAAACGTTTTAAATACATTTTATTTTCTAAATCATTAAATATCCCTAACCATAATTATCCGGAACAATCGGATAATCCAGAATAACTTTATATTCGTAAACGTTACTGAGACCGATTATATTTGCGGATATCCGCATCTATATCCAGATGCGAAATTTTTTATTCATATCAACCTTAACGAATACATACATATTCTGAATGTAAGCGTAAAAACGCCGGAGAAGCATAAATACACAATGTATTTTGATCAAACGTAAAAAGAAATTACTAGCTACGTTAAACAACATTACCTTTTGTAAGAACGCTGTGTCAGTATCGCTTTGAAATTATCTCAATCAACCTTATCAGGAATCTCGTCGGGTGACCCTTTTGAATCAGTCTGCACGTGTAGTGTAGTGTAGCCATAATTTCGACATGGCAAGGACACTTTAACAAAATATTTATTGCTGATATTGTATTTTATCTTTTACTTGTAATATAGTGTCAATTTACAAAATGCACTATTTACACAATGAAACACCAAAAAGAGGCACGTTATTAGTTCCTGGTATTAATATATTCCACACACGTCTAAAATTTATTGAAATAAAAAAAAACATTAATTTCAGATTAAAATTTTGTTTTTAATTCCATGTTTAATTCTTTAATTAATTTAATTTAATTTAATAAGTTTTTATCTCTCTAGTTATAAAATAGTTGCCATTGCAGAATTTGTAAGCTTAAAAATTTAAGAAGAAAATTAAGATTAATTGAACATCGACTACTTGTAAGACAATTTAAATAATAATTTTTTGGAGCTTCGACATTAACTGAATGCGTATGGTAACCCTTGTTCCGTTGATAAAGTTTAATGTATGACTTACTATTAATCTCCAGCTACTGATGTAATTGACTTCAAATGAGTCAGTACAGTCCAGATAAGTGTCTGATAAAGATTAAGAGGCTAGTGTTGCTTTAATGCTTTAAATATAGAATGGTTGTTGTTACTTATGATCATTGCTTTACTTTTTTAAATATATTAAAAAAATATATAGTATATACGAATCGCCTATTATCATTATCTCTAGGTGGCAAGCACGAATATAAATTATGATCGCTTAGAATAATTTAATTTTTTTATTTGCTTGACTTCCTTGTTTTATGCGAATTAAATTCATAGCACTCGTCTACTTACAGAGTCAGATTGAATTTTAAGTAGTAAGAAATATGTTTTGAACCAAAATATTTTTCAGTTTATGTTTTAATTCACTTCATTAAATAAATATTCATTCGCGTTAATTATATCTGTATAACTTTGATACTTACATACTTTTTGTCGTTGTATGTATTTTCGTGTTATGGCAAAAAGAGACCAAATGTGTTTTAATATAAATGAGACGGTGTCCTACATGGAGCTCGTTTATTATTAATGATAATATTATATCTAACATATATTTAAGGGGTTACCAACTTGCTATTCATGCACAACCCTAATACTAAGGTTGTCATCAACGCATTGATGATCATAATGAATACAGTGAATAAGCTAGTAACTTTAAGACAGGTAAGCCATGACTCTGTTCTACTTTATATCGAATAACACTATGAGACTTATCTCCAATCTCTGTAGGACTATCTCTGAGACAATTTAAGAAGCTCACGTGTATAGCGAATAAAATTCTTAGCTCTGTGACGTAACAATTGCTAGTAATGTGTTGACTGCTTCACATTTTACATTTGATGACGACACGATGAAAGGGTTATCTTATCAAGGAAACTATTTCTGACGCCATATCACGTGCCTTCACGACGCTTTTAGGATAAAAGTTGCAGTGTAGGTACGTTACTAACAAGAAAGATGTAATATTGTATCTATTTTTGTGAAATTCAACGGTCCGCTCATTTGTATGTATTCATATTCGGATGAAAGCTCTAGTGGTTTTCGATTTCAACTTAATCTATCCAGCAATTGGTGTTCAAAGATGTTCATGGTTTTGAGAAATGGACGAGGCAACGTTAAATCTCTTCTTCACGAGGTTGTTGAACAGTGTACCAACCAGGTTATTTTCCACGATGCTCTTGCACGGTGATAAGGTTGTTTGTCGCAAAGCTAGTCACTTCTTTCCTTTTAAAATCAATCGTGGAATATTTTAAGCAAGTCTCTTGTCTAGGTTTCTGGATTGAAGAGCCAGTTAACAAGATGTTATGCAGCTTTAATATTAGCTCAATTGATACTATTGGCGTTAGATGTGTGTGAGCGGTGATGGGTATTTTCCGTTATGTGGTCCGACAGTTCGTTTGATTGCTGTTAGGTTTGATATCCAAAATTAAATTACAAGGTAACATATAATTTATCATAACCATGCTATTAATGGCTATAATTGCAGAGGCCTAGAGGATTCTTTGGCAAGTTGCTGCAGCGTTGATTGGTGCAGGAGTTAATGATCGATGCAATTGTTGGAAATTCTTATGCTGCATGATACCTACGATTAATAACTATATCTATATCCAATGTATAGCGCCGAAATTTTGGAATCAAGGTTGTCAACAATCGTAGAATCAACTTAGTCTGATGGTGCTCTGTATCGGAACGAAACCGATGTTGATGCTATAAATACATACATATGTGCTATTATATACTATGAGTGAGTCAGTTATACATGTCCACCCAAGGAAGGAAGCCAGAGAAATACTCATTGAAGTATTATGTTGTCTTATTGCAATATAGGGTGAGTTTGGATCTCCTCACACTATATAAGGGTTAAGGCCATAGTCCACTACGTTGTTAAGTGCTGGCCAATAGCTTTACACACCTTTACGAATACTCTGAGACCCTTATGTGTAAAAGTTTACTTACGATAGGTTTGCGTATAGGGTTCGTACCAAGAGCTACATGTGAAAGATTAACGTACAAACCACAAAGCTCTGTCACTATTGTATATATGCTGAGAATTTATAAATTACCTACAAATAATTTCGGCAACCTTATATCATTGAAGTCCCAATATAACCGAACTCGGTGTAATTCATCTTACTAAGACATTTAATCAATCAGCTCCCGTCACCACAAATAATTGCGAGAAAGTAATTCATGAAGCATGAGGTTAGGTTGTAGCAACCGCCTATTAATTAATACTAACAAATTCAATCGATTAAGTAACATGCATAATTAAAGCCAACGGTTTCGGCCCTAGAGGCACAGCGTCGTTGCCGTTTACATAAATAAGGTATGGTTTAAATCGCTGCATAAACTATAAAACAAAGTCTCTGGTTGTCTGTTTGAATGTGATAATCTCAAAAATTGCTAGACTGATTCTCATTTCGTTTTTATTTTCAGATAGATTAGTTAATATGAAAGGTCTCAAATAATAAGTCTGATGATGATGAAATTGATATAATTATGATTTTGAATTGAATAAATAAAGTAAATAGGAAAACATTATTTCTATATAAATATCATAAACAGAAAAACATAATTTTTTGTAGATTTATTTGTATATATGTATAACCTAAAAAACTACTGGACCAATTTTATAAATTCTTTCACCTATCAAAAGTTACATCTCACAAAAATTTAGATTATACTATATATGTATATTAGATTAGGATAAGTGTACACTGTTATTTGGATAACTAACCTCATTACGTTATACAAGTGTATAATTATGTTAAATGTGATGTTATTTTTTTCGATTGTTTTTAATAACACATTGGGCTTTGAGGTGTTAAGCTCATTTTATCCATCCTTGTGAATAAATCACATGCTAGCATCGTCGTTATGCACATTGCTGACAAACAAGCCAATAGCGCGAGGTCCTTCACCATCGCTTTGTACCTATAAGCACGGGTACATGTACATGATACGGTACCTTTACTACCTAGTTTGATCAGATACCATCAGGTAGCCCGTCTTCTTGTTTGCCAGCAAGCAAACTGTTGACTAACAGAGTAGTTACTTACTTACGTCAGTTGATACATATTACTGACATTTATTACTAGCATAGGTAGTCATAATTGTACTGGTATGTTTTGAAAGGACAACGGTCACAGCCGGAAGATCAATGGGTGACCTTCAGTAGCAAAAATGTTAGAGCTTCTGTGCTTTTGCGGGCCGAATAAAGTTATAGTTTCCGGCTGTCTTTGTGAGGGTTATTGGGAACTCTCTTTTTCGGTTGTCGAGCGCTGCAACCGAAATATATTTAAAAACATTTCATAGTTAATTCTAAAAGTAGGGTAGTAGCTAGCTAGGTAAGCAATCCTGAACTATGTACGAGTATCGTCAATTAATTTGGGTGGCACGCAAACCAGCGACCTAGTAAGGGGTAACTAACGTTTTTCCTCGACCTTTGTGCGCCACAAGGTGGGGCCGTCTTTTAAACTAAAGGATGGATGATAAAAATACACTGCACTAATATAATTTTAAAATTTAAATTATAAATAGATTCATAGTTTATTTTACTTTTAAGTTATACACTCGTACCTAATCGTACTAAGAATAATATGATTGAGATGATTATGAAGCCGTGTCGTAGATTATACGTTTGATCAATACGAATAACTACATAAATTTTGTGTTGAGATCCGTTGATTGTAGTTACGTGATATTTCCCTTTGCCATAACGAAACGTGGGGGCGTGAACGTGGGATGGTATAGCCATAGGCATTCAATGAGAAATTGTTAAGAATTACCTCTTAATCAAGATTTCACGAGCCCGAGAATATATTACATCGTTAACTATAAGATTTTGTGATATTATTATGTTACTTAGTAACGGTTCTTGTCATCGGTTTATATTTTACTGTTAACCAATATTAATTTAACGATTACAGACATAAGTTCCCCTGATAATGTTTAATTAGGATTATCTACGCCTACATGCTACATTTCGGCGTATTGAGACCTGTTATTACCATAAACAGACACATTTAATAAGATTGTATTTGAAAATGGTTTTTTTTTTCACGTCAATAGTTATCTATGCCTGTTAAATAATAATAATTTGAAACACAAAAGATTAACCTGTATGCTTTTGATTAATTCCGCATTATTGTTTACATTCGAACCTAAGTAACCTACTTACTTCCTACCGTGCTGTATTGCGCGTCTTTGCAAACATAAGAAACTCTAACATGCTTCCTTTGAATATACATATAAGCGTAATTTAGCAGGCTGTTTCAGCGCGGCTTGACGAGATTAAAGGCTATCCGGAGCGATGACAGTGGTTAGACCGCCCGAGAGCTCTCGACAAGACTTATATGGACTATTTTCCGGGGCTAGCAAAGTGTTATTTGTCATAATAATTCACAGCGTACAAACAAGTCTTTTGTAGCGTTTTCAACCTCGCAAGGGAAATATGTAAAACTACATATATTTCATGATTGAAAAGCCAACAGAAAACCAGCACGCAACTTGACGACCAGCGACCACTGGTTGGTACCATCGAAATTCGAGGTTATTCAATCCTCAATGAAACGGGTGTAATGTCGTTATTTCAATCGTTGTCTCTCAAGTTGTACAGTTCGGCTTGAAATCATCAGTGGGCAGAGGTTCTTTACGTCAAAATAAAAGCGTGAAACCATATATAAATTATTTTCCAATTACGGTAACGCATCCAATTCCTCACTAGGCCGATAGTTGCTCAGAAGTCGATCAATTAATATGGACATTTGCCGTAAGATTATAAGCGAGTATTTATTACCCTATTTAATTATTATAATATTCGTAAATCACGCACGCTACACAATTCGTATGCACTCGTAACTGCTGCACGTGGAAGTTATTTAGTTACAGTAATCCTCTTTAATAACACGCTGATACCATTTCGGCGTTAGTAAACTTGTCCACATATTTACACTGGCAATTATTACAGACAAAGAGGTGCATGGATTTTTAAGCTTAGAATGGTAGCGAAAACAGTCTTAGCGTTGACTAATATGTGATAGATAGTAACAGTAAGTGTTAATACGCTTATACCGCCATATTAGGATTCCCTGTTGTTGCAGATACAGAGATACGTAATAATTTATTTTTTATGTTTCATTATAATGCCTATCGAAACACTTTTTCAAGTACCTTAAGTCAAGTACCTTAAGCTAAGTTCCTATTACTATTCATATATATTTTTTTGTAATATGCAGAGATATTGGGTATCACTTGTTTAATTGCGCTATACTTAAATGTACCCCGGCAGAGAATCGATCCTGAGACCGCTCGCTCGACATAGGTATATAGTCATTTCAATATTAAATAAGCTTTATTGCATCATGCATGCATGCGGCATCAGCATCACAACACGTAACCCTCAGTAATGGCAGCTGGGCGCGGGAATCTTCTCATTTCACTAAATTGTTAAGTAATAAATACAATTAATCTTTAAATGGCACATAATTAGAAACATTTTATATCCGTGCAAAATTTTAAAGAAGACCCTTTGCGCGGAAAATCAACATTTAAAGGCCATGACAGCATGCGCTGTACTAGATTGTTACTTTCAATAATATTTCCTAACTTACAGTGAGAGGTAAGTATTGTAGTATTTGAAGTAATCATGAAACGCAAGGAAATGAGGGAATGAAGTGATTGAGTGTTGAGGAACTTACAACGAATTAAGAGTTGGGACTGCTTAATGCGATAATAACATCTCATCACTATTTAATTGCATTAGGCTTATAACAGGAGTGGCAATAAGTGCTTAATTACTACATAAAAAAATTTAGAATATTATAAACTTCTTTCTTAAGTGTTTAGTTTCTACTAAGTCATACGATTTTGAAATTTCAATGTTAGCTACTAAACTTTTTATTTTGTAAAATAAAATGTTTTCTTATTTGAATACTATTTGGGAGGTATTTTTACTTAACAGGCGCTCAGAAAATCGGCATATAGGTAATTTTACGTAGGTTTATAAGTTATCTGCTTAGTTGTAAGTTATCACCTGAGAGTATTGCAGTATATCAACTTCTATACATACATATGTATCAGAAAGATCAATAATTTTTATCGTTTTGTTTTTGGTTCACATACAACCAAACTATCATTGAATGCCTCATATATAAACAAACATTAAGTATTGAATATTATTTGAAATGTCTTTTGATAGCAAAATTTTAAGATCAATTCATCTCCTCGATTTAATTTTATCACTGTATGAGTTATCTTGCATTCCACTGAATTATCAATTTTTATATCATAATTTATGCTCAACGAATTATAAATTCTTGATTGCATTTTGCGAGTTACCTATAGTGGATGTGTATTGAGGATTTACCACACATTGTAGAAAACATTTACATTCCATGAGCTGTTAAAATTAACGTATAGTACGAAATAGCCTAAGTTAAGATAGCAATCATTGCAAGTCAAGTAATTACCTTTCCTTTCAATATTCCTCTCATTAATTTGTAATTTAGGTAATAACTGGATATTATAGACTAGCTATACAAGCATTAAAAGTACCTATATAGTTAAAGTAATACGTTGCTCAATCATTACGGCATCTTAATTAAGAAAGGAAATCTAGTAAATCTAGAAAAAATTGACGGTCGATGCGAAACGGATTGTTACTCTAGTAAGCCAGGGTTAAGTGAATGTAATATTTCCGTATCTATCAATTTAAATACGATATTTATGCTATATACTGTATTAATTAATGTCCGTTTCCCTTTTTTAATCGACATTGAAAAAGGAGAAGGTTCTTAATTGTTTTTTTATGTTCGTTATCTCAGAACTCCGTCATTTATTAACCTTTTGAGTTGACTTGAGTTGGTATACTTCCCGTTTGATCCCTCTTAAATTAAAAAAAAAAAAGTTCTAAATGTGAAAAGTGGGAGATGGAACCAAGAAATTCAACTTTTTCAATTTGAAGTCGGTTATAAAATATTTACTTTTCTTATTAACTCAGTTGTAAATAAGTATTGATACAGACTTAGATATACAGATATAAAATTTGTCGTATCCCACACTGAATCAGTAAAAAAAACATTTTAAATTTATTTTCCAAAAACCCACCTATTTGTCCGAACTTAAAAATATTTTCAAGGGCTAGGGAACTTTAAACGGGAGTTGGGCAATTTTTTTTTGTACCATTATAATAAAATCAATATGATGGAATATGCTTCATGATATTTAAGTTACAAGGAGAGCATCTACGCTGACAAATAAGCGAATGCGCAAGAAATAATGTCCATATGCGGAGAATAGACCTTGAATACAATTTATGTTATGTCATTATTACTAACAACTAAATGTTTTAACAAGAAAAAACCGATTCCAATTTGAAGAAGATGAATTTCTCGGTTTCATCTCCTATTTATAACCCTTGATATCTTTTCTTCAAATTTAAGTGGGGTCGAACGGGAAGTATACCGTCTCAAACAAAAAAGGAATTATTTATTTCCAATCAATATTGATAATCATTATAAATGTGGTTTAACATATGAGACTATGACGATGATAAGTTTGTTCGCTTTTTCCCGTCTAGCGTTAAAATATTTTATTCTTTGGTTACTACTTAATTCTCACGATCTGTAAGCTTTTCCGTAACGTCGCTTAATAATTTTACTAACAATACCAGTTTTTCTGAATGTGATAATACGTTACGCATATATCGCAGATAAAACGCAGTGGAGCGATTTGTTGGCTATTAACTTTTGTAAGTTGGTTTTTATGTGCAACTTATGAGTAACTCAGATTATTTTCAGATGAATGTAACTGTTACTGTAATTTATTTTCTGCTTATGTAGGTTCAATATGTCATTTCAAATGAAGATGACATTTTAAACATAGTGAATGTTTTGAGAAAATAATCCCTTTGGATATTATTCTTACTTTACACACTCTACTCAATTCACTCTATGTAATATTTTTATAGTGTGGTTGTTATTTTCGAGATTTTATGGTTAATCGACTACAGATAGAAAGTCTATTTTGAATTTGAATATAATACATATTTTATTAAATACATAATTTTAATTCAAATTAAAATCATGTAATAATATGTTTTGTTTTTATAAATATTTGTTATTAAATATCGTTTGTAAATATACTTGTACAAGTCACTTTTTGCTTTTACTACCGTTTTGAAGATTTAACATTGAAGAGAAGAAACGGCGAAAGAAACTCCTCAGCACATCTTTTTAAAAAATATAATAATGCCAACTACAGAGTAAGTTTTATCCGCCGCGGGAATGGTTTCGGCACCCTTATTACCTTATTACCACAGTCCTTGTCATTGTTTTATAAATAAAAAGTGTATTAGGTACTTCAATCGTTGAAACAGTTATATGAACTCATATTTTAGAGTCCAAAATTTTGATAGATGTAATAATGATTGCTTCGAGTCGACATTTTGTCTCATGTGTTATTATATTTAATCTTTCTTTTAAATGCTGAATTGCATACATTATGTTCTTATAGTAAAATGGATGTTAACTTCGAAGATCCAGTGAAAAACGGGTCAACCGCTTTAATATATAAAGCAAAGCGCCTGGAATGGCTTTAGTGTTACTGACGTCCATGGATGGTGGTGACTACTTAACAATCGTTCGTTTGTTGGCTATTACAGAAAAAAATAAATTTTATTAAAGACATATTAAGTAAAATATATTCACGTTTGTAGATTAAGTTTTACTTCCGTGATAATAAAAATATTTACATAAAAATTATGCTTAGTTTACACTAAAATCTGGTATAAGCTGTTTGTGTTTTCACAATGGATTATCATACAATACACATTTAGAGAATGTCAATATTTTACATAAAAGTTAAACTAACAACAATGGACGTGTTTACGTAACAAATGTACGCCCACGCCATTCTTATTCTCTAAAAGTTTGAGATGTTATCGGATAGTATAGCCACATTGCTGCAAGAATAAATAGGACGCTTAATTTTATATAACATAAAACATAATCAAAACTTGTATTGTGTAAATTAATGATACATTTGACTGTACCTTTATTTCTTTATACAGTTTTACATTTTGTAGGTCCTAATAATAAATTAACAATAGTTATAAAATAGTTGTCTAATAGTAGATATAATAGTGAAACTTTAAATATTAGAAGCGTATCCCGCATTTCATATCATAGCGGGCCTAGGTACGTGTAGACAAACGAATAGGAATTCTGCAAAAAAATCGGACTCTTGGACACAATAATAACATGTTCTATTTATTTAAGGGACGCATTACCGATTATCGATTACATGTATGAATATCGATGAATTAAATGCGAGTCAACAGATAGTATTATTTAAATTTTGGATTATAGACGTCAAATATACGTTAAGAATAGTATTTATAACAGTTGAGATTGTCATTAATGGTTGTGTATTTTGTTTTGTTGAAAAATAAATATAATATTTGAAATCGTATGTTATATCTGAAATGACGGTAATGCCATTTAGAAGAATAAATCAAGTGATCTTTAAGAGTTGTCACGCGATTGGCCATCGTTGACACAACGGCGATCGGTTGGTGATAAGTGGAAACAAGTACAAAAATGTTCATTGGCGTGCCTTTTGTAAGCAAAAACACATATCCTGGATCTGTCACTCTTCATGCTTAATCATTAATTTGTTTCTTAGTGATCGGTAACATCTAAACTACTTGGCGGATTGCGACCATATTTAGATTTGTTGTTCAAGATGATGGTTCATAAATATGTTTTATATTTTAAACTTGTATCATTGAGGACATTTTAGCTACAACTTTTACTGCGAGACTGCGGTGGCGGAGAGAAACTCTTGACAATTCACACTTGACAAACACTAATGTCAGGTACGTCTGTCAACTTAACGTCAAAATTAAGAAATGTATTTTATAATATCAACTTGTAGTAAACTAACGTCATCAATCATCAGATACATTTTCGTTATTATTCATGTTTGTTTCGTTTCCAACAGAATAAAGCAGTCCTTCATTGCATTCGGTTATGCTTTAGAACATTCAAATGACACTTCACACAGAGAATTGCTACCATCTCGGCGCAATGAAACCATACTATAACCAGTAGTAATTTAGCGTTGATAAAGTCGCATATTCCGAATTATAAATGAAGCCCGAAATAATGACAGGCTGGGACTTAAAAACCTTTGAATTTATATTTTGTTGATTTCATAATGTCAAACCTTATTGATCTGGATTCAATAAATTCTTTAATTAATACACAACTCGAGGGAGCAAACTTCGTCTGAGATGGGTTGGGTCAACCATCAATTATGCTATTTTCACAAAATTATTTCCTATTCATGTATGTGCAATTTTTGAAATGAGCTTTCTCCTTATGTAACCATAATATAAGGTATTTATATGGTATGAATATTTACAATATTAGTTGAACGATAAGCCCCTACGTTTATTTTTTCCGAGTTGGCACCAAATATGAGTGACATAAGCTAGAAGGTCCTCAGGCGACCGATTTCGACGAAACCCATATTGCAGATTGCTGACGTAAATCCAATATATGCTTCATATGGGAGCCATTGAATGGGTCAATAGTTACCGGACTGAAGATGGCTTTTTTACAGCTTCTAGAATTTGGACGCTAACGCAATCTATATATATATAAAAGAGAATGTATGTGTAAAAAAATGTATGTTCACCTAAAACTTGAGAACCGTTAGCCCTATTGATATGCTTAATATAACTTTGCATACATATAAAAGGCGACATTACCACTCCGACGAAGATAGTTATGTTAGTGCCAGATAGGTGGCGCTGGTGGCAGTATTTTTATCTTTTAAACGATCACTCGAATCGATATGAACTTTTGTATAAATGCATATGACAGCATTGGATTACAAAAAAGAAACGAAGGAAAAAAAGAAAAATGCTTTTATTTACGTATTCAAAATGGTAGATTTAGTTTTAAATAAGATGCGGGACAGACGTGACATTAAAGAAGACATCTTAAGTTTACTCGTCTGGAGCACTATCTTTGGTTTACTGTCTAATCCACTGACTCTGTTAACGTGTAGATAATGTGGAGATTTCCAAACTTTTCGTTTAGGTGATATGAATATCTGGCATAGGTACCTGATATGGCATTGGTTTAGGTGGTACCTGAGGTGGTATATTATTACTAATATCTAAAAGTTAAATTTCAACGAAAAAAATCAGGATTGATGGCGTCCATACAACATACCTACAATTTATGTAAAAAAATTTAGTACTAGCTCGAGGAGTAGATCAAAATAGATAGGTTTGAAGATAAAAATGGACAGAACTAAAATAATGTTTAAATATTAATATTATACCATTCCATGTACTGTCACAGTTGTAGACGAATATCATTAGAGCAAGTGCTGCAAGTAAGTAAGTTCAACTCTGAGAACAGGTCAGTAACATCTTGGATCATCATTGGCATCTTGGATGGGCTTATTCGGGAAACGCCACGATCTTATCATTAATTATTCCTCAGTGCACATTTGCAAGATGTACATTTTCTAGAAGTATTTGTTGCTATTAATGATATATTTGAAAGCTGGTGCTTTAAGTATATGCTTAAGTTTATATGCCCGAAGACACATTGGAATCCTACAAAAGGGTTATAAATAAAATAAAAGTAGATAATTTGCGTTTACTTTTGACATATAATAGTATAGCAGATTAAATACGCTTTGAAAGTCTGCTAGATGCAGAAGGCTAAGAATCAGTCGGTGCTAACCAGGAAAAGCCTATTTTACTTATAGATTAAAAAATAAAATAGATGAAGAAAATACTGATATATTTTTAGGTTTAATCTAATATAATCCTTTTAACTTTAAAATGGGACAAAATTAATCATTAAGTATTTATTACAGTAAAGACATTTAAAAACCGGGATAAAAATATCAGAATTTCACAAATAAGTTGCCAAACTGAAAATCTATTAAATTGTACAAGCCCCTCTAAAACAGAAGGACATAAAAGGGTTGCAGTAAATTAGGACGTTATTGCATAACGCTTTATGGTAAACCGGAAGACCTTCATCAAGTAAAGTGTCACTTAACAGGAAATTAAGTTTCGTCACAAGCACCTCGCGAGAAATTTGGTTGAGTACTGTTTTATGACGCACTAGTAACCCGTTCTCGCTTTGCTTTGGGAAATATAATACTTGTAGACTAGAAGAAAGTCCAATGGGAATATTTAAAAAGAAATTCACTGTTTAGTTTAGATGGAGGGTGGTAGCTGAACAGGTATAAAACTTTACTTCCTTACACGTGTAGCGTGAGCAGCAAGTACTGAGAAAACAATTGTTTATCTCGTTCATTGTATTGTAGAGTGCACCACGAGCAAAGAATGTTGGCTTGGATTCAAGAATGGATGTAGCCCCTTACACCCCATACTATATATTTTTTTAATTATTACATAATTGTTATTCTATTTATATATACATATTTTTGTAATGTTAAATTATCATTGTTCTTTTAACTAACAGAATAACAGAATTACGTCTGTTAGACTGGCTGATCACAATATTAAAACTGCAGGCGAATTGAGAAAACAATTCAGTTCTTAACTTTGTCGTTATAATCAAATAACTAGTAATTAAAATGGAAACATTTATCAATTATGTATGTAATGTTACTTAGTTTTTCATGTTAAATGAAATTCACACACGTTTGGGTCATTTATTAACGCCGTCACGGTTTGTTTCCTTTACGACACACGCTAAATACTTAACAAGGCAATCGTTAGACCGGTAGTACACCGTTACACGTTTCACTTGGATCCACCATATGTGGGTCACAAGTCGAAGTAGCTATTGAAATAAAGGGGAATTGACGGACTCTACAAACATTTCCAATAGTATGAAAGCACCGGATATTTTTCCACAATTTGCAGAGCCGCGTAAATAAAAGTTGTTATGTGCAAACACGACAGACGTGGGGACGTGTAGTTTAAGGGTTACCGTACACTGTACTTAGACGCACATGTATTTCTGCTAACATCAGTTTTTAGTACAAAACGCAGTGTCTGTCAGAAAATAACAATTTTAAAAACTGCTGTACGGATTTTCGTGTGGTTTTTTATTGTTGATAGATTAACGAAGAAGATTTAATTATACAAGTATGAATCAGACGCCTGATAAAAACAAGTAACTCTACGTAAAGTATTTCAACGCAATGTGAATAGTGTTTCTCGATACGAAGCGAGAGGTCACTATGTAGTTTAAAAGAAACTTAAATTTACTTGTAATTTGCATACTCAATTATGGTTTGGATAAGAGTGATAATGTATTGTAACAATTTTACCTTATCATGGAAAGAAATTAATACCTATTATTGGATTTAACTAGACATCATACTTTCATACAACAGTTTATATAGCTTCATGAATAACAATAATCATAATATAAAAATATATTTCTATATGGTCTTATCGGACTAAATATCTGACTAGGAATAAGTAGTGCCCTTATAAAAAAAAAATATTAATATTTTGTTTCCTGTCATTTTATTGTGTACAAAATAAATTAATAAGTAAAAAAAATTATGTAATTAGATATACTTTACAACTATATTAACTGAAGCCCTATTGAAATGTATGCGAACCTTACAAAGACCGTACGCTTCGAACGCGTACGTTTATGGTTTGAGTAGTTTTAACAAGCGGGCGGTAAGCGTGTAAACATTTGTGTAGAAGCCCGAGGGAGGTAGAAAGCGTTTAAATGCTACCCAACTTTGTCTTTAGAACATTTATTCAAGTGAGTTCTTAAAGACGATTATTATTAAGTTAAAGTTATCTTGGAATTCATTATTTTTATTTGTCTTCAACCCATTAGTGACCTTATGTATGTGCGGGTTTCTCAGAATTGAAGAAGTGCGTATTAGTATTGTTTATTATAAAATAACATAAATTTAGTAAATAATATCAAGTGAGATGATGGAACAATACCATCATAGTGGCAACATAATATCGATACTTTTTGTACAACTGTTCTAGTTAAGCTCACTCTGTTCAGATATGGATATTTCTACGTGTTAGAAGCAACTGACACTGATTAATGAAAACCCGCAGCACCAACAGAGCTGAGTAGACAGAGGTAGATAACAGTTATACTTGTGTAGTAAGTATATTAATATATCCATTGTTAATAAGAAATAAAATAGCTTTAAATTTTCTTTACAAAAAATCATTACTTATATATTCTTATGAAACAAACGAGACTATGGTGTCATGACCTCTTTCTCGGATGTCGCGGGGTTCTCTATAATTTAATTAATATTCGACGGTAATTGTGCGTGGGGTATATTGACCTGCTTAGCTATTTGCTTTTCTTCTACAATCAACCGTGAAATATCTTTAAGGCCGCAGTATCGGACATATAGAAACTGCGTTAAATCTGCACGAACATATCCAGGTGCCGATATAAACTCGGATCATAGACATCTCTTGATGAAATTGTTAGTGATCTAAACAAGAATATCAACAAATGAACAAAGATATTTTGGGTAAGCAACAGCCTGTGAAGAGAGAAGTTTGGATGACAGACAGATGTCACTTACACAAACAAAACGAACAAGAGTACAGTAAGATAGATAGAACGAATAATAAAAAAATACAGTTTTAATTTACACGAATAAATAAAAGACCTGATAGTCTTGTTCAAGAGATTGAGATATAATGGATTGATGGGTGAAAACGGAAGACTAAAGACCTGAGGGACTTACATAGAAGACATGTTTGCAGATATAGAGAAAAGTGGACTCCTCGTGTGGACGACGACACTAGCTTACCAATTCTGAAATGTAAAGTAGTTAAGCTAATAGGCTACTTACTGAAATATAGACGTATTCATATGCTTCATAGATGATGAAGAAGCTTTTAACCGTATTAAACAAGAGACACTTATGCGTCATTTAATGGATATCGGACTGAATGTCAATAATGTTTAGATAACCTAGAACCTTTATTGGAAAAAAACTGGCATAGTTAGAGAAGATAATAAAAAAGCTGAAGAATAGCGGTATGTCGAGGTGTGAGCTAGGGGTGTATATTATAGCCACTTCTGTTTCAACTATACTAAAAAGACATTATGTCTGAAGTGTTGTAAATCGAGAGTGTTATTATCGGTACTTATCAACGGACAAGTTCAATTAATCTCAAATAGGTAAATGGCTTCACTGTTTTACTTCCACCTCTGAAGATCATACGATGAACACAGTTGACAGCGTGTATGAACGTAGTCGCAGAGTAGGAGTCCTTATAAACTTGTCGAAGACCAAATTTATGATAATTTCCCGTAGCGAAGATCTCAACTCCACTATCATAGTAACTGATGCAACGTTGTAAAGGGTGCAGAAGTACAAATACCTGGGTGTATGGTTATACAAAGACTGGGATTTGAAGAAAAAAATAAAGGCCCAAATATAAATTTTCCGTGTATCTTTTGGCCGCAGGAACAACAAACATCTCGACATAAATCTTCGAGTAAGAATGCTCCAATGTTTCACACAGCCGACAGACAGTCTTATATGGTTGCAATACTTAGACCGTTATGGAAGATACCCAGCTAAGAGACTAGAGACATTGGAAATGTGGTATTACTGTCGCATGTTGAAGGTCTGCCATAGAGTTACGAATTAAGAGAATCTACAGGGTTTCTGTAAATCCTGGGAAACGGTATCGCCAGCGTTGAACACCTGGGGCACATGACAAGATATAGATACGGTTTACAACATTCAGGTATGCAAAGACACTCTACAAATAAGATGTTCAGAGAGCCAGTAACAGGTATTCCATTTGTCCTTCGCGGCCGTCAACGTGTAGTTGATGCCTTTGATGTTGTGGATGTTCATGAGAAATGGTTATCACTACCACCGAATGGGTTGTATTTTATTTGTCGGCTATTGATATAAAAAATACACAACTGTTAATATCCATTACAATACATGATGTGTTACGCGTATTACGCTAGTTCAAGTATAACTTTTCACAGTTAACAAATGTGGTGTAACGTTCACTTCGGACAAGAAAATGTAAATACTCTGATGCTATTATCTATTGAGAATGAAATTAGGTATTCATGGAAAATTTTCGTGTACAAAATTTTCGACACTTCCCTTCACTCGTTACCAACTTTAGAGAGAAATAAATTTAGTTATACATCGAATATCTTTTGTTCTTACCTGTTTGTTTATTGTAATTTTGGTTTACGCTAATGAATTAACAGATTTATCAAAAAGGTAATCAAAAACGAATTAATTAATTGTTATTGTATTTAGTAATTCGTGTTAAAATAGTAAGCAAAAGTCAAATTAAAAGTTAAAAAATTGTATTCGGTGAAAATTATTTAATTTTAATGAATACATTCCAACTAAATCAACAATAAGAGCACAAAAACATGAATCTCAACACAATGGGCGGCCTTATCGCTTACAAGCGATATCTTGCTGACAACTCAATGAAAAGAAAACCTTGTGTAGAAGGAAGTTGTATAAGATGTGATTTTGAGATACACATAACTGAAGTTAACTTAAATTGACTTTATAAATAAACTTTAATTAGGCTACATATTTTTCTGGCGCCTCTCATATTACTTAGGTATATAGGATGTCTAAACAAAAGATGCAGGAAATACAATAATATGATCAAAGAGGATACTGAACACTTGAATTTACAAATGATAGATTTGAATGAAAAGTTAGGCATGCTGCGTCGACCACAAGCTATGAGACAAGTGCAAGAAAATGATGAAGTCATAACCAAATTATTACATAGTATCAAAACTAAAAGAAAATTTAAAGCCGACGTATAATATTTGTATAATTTTAGATACAAGAGCCGTGGAATAAGTTACGATACATTGTTTAGCTTAGTTTGGACCTTGGATTGATATAATAATACTTATTTATCTTTTAAGTACATTTGTTTCAAACAAGTAGTATTCAAAATTGAACTCAACCGAAACTACAGTATTTTTAAATAATTCCTTATCCTTAACATCTATATTTATATTCGAAATTTCGTACTCCTAAAATCCCTAAGTCTTTAGGCATTGCAACATTTTGTTAGCGTTTACGTAATAATAAAACTTCTAAGCAGATGAGGATTTTTTAATATCTTAAAAAATATATAAGTTAGTATTACACACATACTAATACAATAAACCAAATTAGAAAATATGTAATTGAATTAAGTTGTAGAAAAAGTGTTAATTACAAGTTATCACAGATATGTGATATAATAAACAAAAATGAAAAGAAATATACAAATGCCAAAAAATATTACTGAACAGTTGAAAAATTGATGACATCGATGACTTCTGTAGCTTCGTGCATTCAGAGATTTTCAAAATTTCTTCATCGTTAATAAAATGAAAATGTATGAGTAACTTACTAGGTACAATGTCTAGTTTTCATTATCATAACCTAAAACGTTACCAGACCTTGTAAAAAATAAGTATTACTTTCCAGTGGGGATGTTATGGAGATATTAATTAAACATATATCCGTAACCGGGAAGGAATCCGATAAAAATGATACGAATTATTTCGGATAGGGACAGAGTCTAAATGAAACACGTTATTACAGGTTTTCGTCGGCCGAGCCTATTTTCTAGCTGCGTCGCTCTTGTTATTTATTTGTTATTTATTTGACAGTTTTTATTATTACATTTTTAAGGCTATTTTATTCATTTCTGTGATCGTAATAACAGATAATACCTAGAAATAAAGTCAAAGTGTTAGCTTGTAAATACATTATATATTTTTCCGATTCCTAAATAATCTAATATCCATAACCGAAATAACCTGAATGAATTTAATATTTGTAACCGTAACCGAAACCGGTTCATTATCCGATCCGTATCCAGATCCGATATTTCATCCCCACTTTCCAGTAGGATATTTATGAGTTACTCCCACTCGTGTCATAATGATAAGAATGCAAAAAAGTAGTTAAGATGCACTGAAGCGTAACACTAACAATAGTAGTAACAAAGTTAAATTATACGCTGTCCTGATACAACTGAATGGTTTTATGGCAGTCATACTGAAGCATTCGTAACTTAGTTTTGAATGCAGAATTTATACTCTTAAACATTAAAAAGAATGAAGATTACGTTATAAGGTATCCAATAATATTTTTTTCTTGTATCGTCTAATATGTTGGACTTAACATGATACGGAATCGATGCTTGTCTTAATTTACCAACCTCGTAATAACTAATAACCGCAATATCGACGTCGACACGGTACAAATATAAATTTCGTGGTTTGGGTTATTCTTGATTATTGAACTAAAACTTAAACGTTGCCAGCTAAGTTGATGAATTGAAAAGCTAATTTGGCGCTCGTTTATTATTAGATTTCAAAGTCAATGAACGAAGAGGATGAAATGCTAATAAAACAACTGTTGTGAAATCGTCATCATCCGTTGAGTATTTTTAAGTATATCATCGTCAGTTCACAAAATATTAGGAAATAATGTTATAAATAAAACATTTTGTGGTGTGTATAGCGAGCGCAGCTTTAGAAAAACACTGAATTAGATCAAAACATAATTAAAATCAAAGTCACCTTTCATACTGGTAAATGCTCATAAGGGCTTACTTGTGAGGATTTATTTCATATTTTTTCATACATCTGATTCATATAAAAGACTAAATACAATAACTGTGACTATTGAAAATCCTTAATGACGACGATATACAGGTTGAAACTAAAATAAATTAAGATGCATTTGCCTAAGTACATATATAAAAAAACATAAAACATAAACATAAAAATGTTTTAGGTTTCTTATATTTACTTTTTAACCAATGCATTGTTACTATGTAATATACCTAAATGTAATGTATAAGTTTTGAATATAGCACTAAAAATTTGGTAAATCAAGGAATCTTACAGCGAATTTTGTATTTACGAATAATTCGAGCTATAAATTCTAAAAATGTTTTTCGTATATTTGGTTTGAGTCTAAGAGGAAAGGATTTTTTTTCAAGCTTTGCTTACTCACTTTCCAGAGAATTTATCGCTCTTCGAAAGTGCAATGTGGTACAGGAAATAAGAACATTGCGGTAAAAGCATGACATAGTCGGGAGCCATCTTGGTGAAGCTAGGAAATGCTACTGTGTCAATAAGATAAGAGAAGCAATCTCCTCGAGTTATCAACTAGATTGTGTTTAGAAAATAACTACAATGCAGCCAAGATCATGATGCAAAGTCATTTAGACGCAAAGCAAACTGTAACAAAAACCTGTAGTCTTTGGGATCTTTGATTCTTTGAGTCTTATTTATGGTGAACCCTGTCGAACCACGGACTAGGCAATGGTGACAGTTCCTGCCTAGTAAAGTTCCCTTGTACCTCATACGCTATGGTTAGGTTTTTACGCCAGGTTTGATACCAATCTCTTTCAAAACCAGCCATGAAACATTTTTGTTGAAAATATGAAACTCGTGCATTAAGTCTGCTCATTCTACTAACTTTTTAAAGGTTTAACAATAAATAAAGTAAAAATGTTCGAACTGTCATAGTGAAATCGGTAACGTAGGAAAACTTTGTGAATTCAAACATCTACGAGTAACTCTCTCGTCTACGGATTAGAACGGATGTTGGAATTGTATCTGGAAGTTGTACTTGTATTTTACCTACAACTTCATCCATAAAATAAGGACGCTGAGTTACGGCGTAATGACTGTATCATGGTTTGTTGCTCATCGTGTAACAATGTATTTCAGCAATTTTTTTACTAAAGTCAAGGGTATGGTTATTTCTAAAATTAAAGTATACAATTAAAACGACGCTTACGTTACACGGAAAACTGGTCTCTGAAAGTAATTACATTTTTATGAAGTCTGGCTTTATCATCACACATTATTTGATGGTTCATGTTGAGAGTTACTATCATCTTTACAATTCCTGTCGTCCTACTGCTGGGGTCGGGCCTTCTCACACAGTAAGAGGGGTTAAGGGTATAGTCTGCCACGCTGGCCAAGTGTGGGTGGATAGAAATTACATACTCTCGAGAAACATTATGTAGAACTTTCACGTGTGCATGTTTCCTCACGATGTTTTCCTTCACCGAACCAAGTGATAACTAATTTGTGATACGCACATAATTTTAAAAGTTAGTGTTTGAACTTCTTTTCGTAACTAAACTTATCGGACATCCTACGTCCGGTTTAAGAAATACCATTCAACCATCTTTATATAACATTAAATTAATAAATGGAAGAAGCAAGAACTGGAAATTACATACGTTAATATAATTACTGTAATTACTACAGAAAAAATAGTCGAATGTTTCTTAAAATCAGAAGCGGGATAGGATGGTTAGTGATTGTGTTCTATACAAGGTTGCTTGTACATAATCGTAAACTAATTGACTGCATACAATTTACACACAATCGGACATGATTGCATAAACTAATCAACACTGTCTTACACGATGCCCTGTCTTACTAAGCATACGAACACAAAGTATTGGTATTGTGGTGTAATAATGTGATAAGGTTGCGGAGACCACCCATTAAATACCAAATCAAAAATAATAAAATCTGTATGTCCTATTGTTATATCAATACCAGTAAATACCAACACATATTTGTGAGTATACAAATAAAATTAAATGAAGTGTGTACGTTATGTTGGTAAGGACGTACACACACTACGGGAGGGGGCTAGACAGCCATGGTCAATGAACGTATTATACTATTGCGTTAGGTATTATCGCTTTCATTTTATGCGTAATTCATACTAATAATTTATGGTTTTCAAAATAATTTCATGTAGGTTTATTATCGATATGGAGGCTACTTCTTTTGGATTTTTTCTTGATCTCTTCACCTGTTGGTGTGTTTGTTGTCCGTCTGTGTACTCGTCTGCAACACGCATAGACCGCACAACAGATTTAAATGATACTTGGTATATTTGTAACTTATATTATGGATATTTTCTACGTATTAAAACAAGTTTTATTTGCTTTGATGCAGCTATTGCAATAACTGAATATGTTTATAATTCATAGAACCAGAAAAATGTATCCTACAATCTATAAAATAGGAGAAATATGAAATCAATTGAAAACCTAATAAAAATAAATAATAATTTTGGGTGCGGGTTTTATTTGTTAATTTACGGTGTTTTGGAAGCAAAGGAAAGCCATACTACTAATAAATTAGTAAAAAAACAACACAATTATTGCTTCAACTCATCAGTTACAATATATGGCAGGATTCACTTTATATAATTTTATCTATTTGATTAGTTCTAATTTTACAGCAACTCTGTAATTTTAGCCTTTATTATACAAAGCCATTAAAGTTTTGGTCAGCAGACGTTTCAATCACGGATTGTGAAATTGCATAATTCAAATCGAAAATAACCAAACATCTTGTTTCGCTAAATCGGTAGACATTTACATCGTAGCTGCCGCAGTCAAATTTCCTGCAGCATAATATTAATATTTTATTCCAATTTCGAACGTCCCGGAAATACGGTCAGTTATGTGTACAAAGCTAACTTTGTATTCTTTCGATTTGTACACATAATAAAACATGTTGCTCAACCATGCTGCTTGTTGTACGCTATATGATTTTTGTTATCTTCATAGATTTGTGGGCAATATAAATGATTTTAGTTGTAAGCATGATTTCAGATGGATTGAAATTAAAATTTGAGTGGATTGCTTTTGTGAATACTAGTTTTTTTTTAGTAAATACTAGAATTTATTATATAAAGACCCACGACTACCTGGAAAATTAATAAAGGCTCCACCTGCCGAACAAAAGGTCGGCTTAGATTTTGGTAATTGTGATGTATCATTTGGTTGTCTGCTCCACCAAAATATTTCGATGCAGCAGGCTGGTACGGTACGAATCGCTTCAGCTATGTATATAAATCTATGTAATATCATGTTTTGAAGCCGTTTGTAGATTACCATGCCATCCACATGGTATCCTAAAACTAGAGTGATATCTAAGAATTTGTTATTATTAAATAATTATGTCTTAAACATTATTCAGATAATTTAACACAATAAATGTTAAAAAATAAAGTAGTATACGAAGATTTGCAACGTTTTCACAATATGGCCGCGGCGTTGTTTGGTCAACCCGAATTTTAGTCATTATTTTTTAATCAGTTATTTGGATATATTATATAAAATGATTTATGTGTTTTTTGATTGATTGAGATTTTTATATCTGCAAGTAAACAAATTATACTCGTGTACCTACTTACCTACGAACATTTGACTGTAGATCTTGAAAGGCGTATTTAGGTACAAACGAGCAATGTTACGATAAATGACAAGATTTTTGCCATTGATTACTGCCACCTTCGACGTTACTAGGGCCCTCACTTACGTTTTGCCAGCCAAGGCACCTGGTCTTAACCTGGTCTTAACTGCATCTTCAAATTCAACAGCAACCAAAAGATGTTAAAAATTTGACCAATTCATCAATGACCTGGAGTATATTGAAAGGCTCTAGGATTTCTTATGAATGCTCCAGCGCCTCTCCAACATATTTGCCCCAGTACGAATGTTCGAAATGCCCTCAGGTGTCGTCTTTCTACGTAATACATAGCCAGGTGACCTTCAAATTGAGCAAATGCTCGTTTCATTCTAAATATATATTAATTTGAGTAATAACCCAATAATGATAATGAGTAATAATCGCTCTCTGTCTCTTAATTTATGTAACTGTATTTATGTAATAACAGTATCTCTGTATTTATGTTATAATATGAATTAAGAGATAGACATTAACTAGGGTTAATTCCCAACTTAATTTCAGTGAGATTAACCCAAGTGAATCTCTCTCTCTTAATTAACATAATAGTGATCATTCCTTATCGGATAGAAACCTGGTATATACATATATATATGTATATATGTATAAGTTTGCGAGTTTATATTGCTACCGTTAAATAGAAATTGAATTTTGTTTTCGAGTTGTGCATCGAATTCTAAGTGTGCCCGTAATTGATCAAAGTATTGTAACGAATGCTGAAACAGTTTCTGAGAGAGAGAGAGAGACAATGAAAGCGCGAGAGAGAGCGAGTTTTACCACCGAATTACTCGTGTGTGATTGACGTCCATTGATAAATAAATAATTACCCATATAGTAAATTATTTGTGTTTACGCAACTAACTTAGACCTATTCAAAGTCCTTTCCGAAGCGCCGTCCGCGAAATGATTGCACATGATAATGATTTTGGATATTTTATTTACTTCTTCCGAATATTGAGATGGAAAGCCTCATTTGTGATTATCAGTGGTCTGAATGGACAGCAAAAACAATTTATAATACATATAATATAGTATACATAACATATACTGTAAAGAATAAACACAATTCATCTTTATTATACTCTGTTTACGCCGTTAAAAGATAATCAAGTTTTTATTCTGAAGCTTAGAAAGTTTAGAACATTTCACATGCAATAAAAGAAACATCACTAATTTGCTTCGAACTAGTTAACGAAAGTTACATTCAATTTGAAGCATAAAAACATAGGTTGTTTTAACCAAGATCGTAGTACGTGAAGTTGCTATGAACTTTTTTCAGTGAACTTTTATGATAGATAACAATGTTGCCATCTGTACAACTTTGGATTTTTCTCTAACACATTCCACCCACGTGAAGGAGTGTTGATTTTAAACTCTTCTAACTCTTAAAGTCAATAAGAGTTTCTATGTTAGAAAATAAACGTTGGTGAACGACTACAAAAGTGGATTATTGGTTAGATATTTTTCTTATTTCATCTTTTCCTTGCAGGTGGAATAAGAGAAAAGTGGAAGCTTACTGATAATTTAAAGGTAAAGATAATAAAAGATGTTTTTACCAATCCAACTACGAATTAATGGAGTCATTAAATTATGACGCGTCAATTTACTGAGCTCAATTGTTTTCGTTAAATGTACAGTGGTCAGGTAATCTTTATCAAGAGGATCGTCATGGACGTTGCGACACTGGGGGTGGCTACAAATTCCTCCACTAATCTTCACCGTCTTTATTGAGGAATACGCTTCAGGTCTTCTAATGGTTTTAAATATGAACAAAATATATTTTTTAATCATAACGAAATCGAAACCAACCAAGATAAATGGAACAGCTCATTTATAAGCGTGATTGGTCTGATATATGTACTTCTTACCAAAATATAAATTTGTTTGAAGTAGCCATACTTATTATCGATTGGTGATATACGTAGCGCTATCCCAATGAAGCCGCGAAAAGCTCCTAATAGTTACATGACTGTTGCGAAACTTCTTCATGCCTGTCATTAAATGACAAGCAACTTATCAATAACGCTGAATCATTGCTTGAACAATGCTAAATAATACACTTCTCGCCTCTGTCTTCTATTATTCTTATCTAATCTCAGTGATTTCGCGGTATTAACGCGTGAAGAAAATAATTTAACGCTGGTTCAGAGTGTTTATGAATGTGTATAATCAGGACTCGACGTAAAGGGAATGTAATTGAGGTACAGATCAAAGATATAAACAATATAGGAGGTTAGCTAAAGTCCACTTCAAATTGACGCGCATATGTGTTACAACGCCTTTATATCATATTTTTCGTAATCGCGTCAAAATCAAAAATCAAATCAAATCAAAATCAAAATCAATCAATCAAATCAATCAAATCAATCAAATCAAAATCAATCACATCAAATCAAAAAAAATTCAAAATAAAAAAAAAATCGAACTGAGATAAAATAGTCACTGCAGTCTATAGTAATATTATATTAACCTTTTAATACTATCATAATCGTCATCATTACAACCCATGTCGTCCTCCTGCTGAGCTCAGGTTTCCTCTCGCAATGAGTAAGGTTCAGGCCATAGTCTACCACGCTGGCCAAATGCGGCGTTGGCATACTTCACACACCTTTGACAATATTTTGAAGTACTCTCAGGTGTGCAAGTTTCCTCCCAATGATTTCCTTTAAACAAGCAAGTGATCATCAATGCTATAACTCAATAGAAATCCCAAGAAAATGTAAAACAACTAGAAAGAGCATTAGCATACCTGCTTCGAGGTGGTGCTAGCAACGCGCAGTATAAAGATACCTGACGTTATTTTCTTAATCGCGTAATTGGCACTGTTTTTACTCGTTTGAATTCAAATCTCAATAAATTATGCGTTTATTTGTCAAGAATAATAACTATCACCAAAGTTTTTGTCACAAATTTGATGCAATATTTCGCTGCGATTCCGTGTCAGTGTTCGATTATACTTTTTTTTAGGAAGGGACAATTCAATTTAGTTGAGAGTTCCTTACTACAATTTAATAAAGAAAGTTATCGTTTATTCATATAATTAAGTTGATTTACTGTCCTGTTTATATATTATATGTTCATTTATTCGATTTGACTATTTATTACATGTGCAATTCATACTTTAATGAAATAGATAGATAATACTAAAAAAACCAGTAGGCAAGATTCTCGTTCCAAAGATATAATAAAGAGTGAAGAGTTTAAAAGAAACGAAAAACATAACGTTAGTGAATTGTTATAATAATTATAAAATTATTTACTCTCAATTTCTCTCGGTGACATGGCTTAAGAACTGCTTTAACATCATCAGCGGAGAGCAACACCGATACTGATCATGAACGATGATGAAAAATTAAAAGGCAAAACGCTCAAGAAATTATACCACTAGCGGTCACATAGCCAAATAAAGATTGCTCCCAAAGCTCCTTTACTCAACTGTTTATTTACGGATACAAGCCGTCGGCATGAGTACTTCATTTTTATACGCGCAGATATAAATGTGTTTTCTTTACTTTCAATAAAACAAACATGTTCCTTTAATTCAAGTGAAGCGAGTTGTATATTCGCCGAAAGGCTGTGTACTCGCACCTCAGTCACGTGTAAAACTTAACAACTCCCACGATATCTAGCTATTGGTGCAATATTTCCGCATTCAATTAAATCACCATCATCATTATAACCATTATAGTCCCACTGCTGGGCTTCTTCTTCTAACAATGAGAGGAGTTCAGGCCATAGTCCGCCATGATGGCCAAGTGCGGGTTGGTAGATTTCATCTAGTAGGTAGACATCTTAAAGAACATTAAATTCGAAATAGACTGGCCCATGCGGGGGGCCAACTATTGAACTTCTAGATTACTACAGTTATATTAATTATACATATATGAAGTAAATAATTATAAATTTAACATTAAATATAAAAACCACATGCTGCATGCTGCATTTGCATGAAGTCTTAGCTTATGACAATACATGCATACAACATACCTCTAAATATATTAATATTTAAGAAATCATGTTCGTTTCGCTGGCGTCCAATGAATAAATAAATAAACAGTCATTGTCTTTCGTACGTGGTCGTCCAAGTTAAGTAATATCCAGTAGGTGGCTGATTTCATTAATTTTTTGACCTATATCGTGTTACAGGCAGTCATTGGTTCTCATTTCTATCTTTGGATAAGATTCGTAAGTCGTAAATCTCCACTGGACGACCGATACTGTCAAAGAACGCTCCAAGCCTCCTGAAATACATGAATGCCTGTTCCTGTGCCCTGAATTAGGCCGCTATACATTGGCACCTTTATTTGTGTAATGGGCAAGGGTGATATTGCCAAGGCTACAAGGTTTAAAAAAAATCTTATCATTAAATTACTATTAATTTACTTTGCAACAATCCGCAAACAATGTATGATGATATATATTTCTATACCAACACGTGTTTCGCTCCGAAACAGAGCATTATCAGGGTAGTAGAATCTACGAGTGTTAACCGCACTTTGCATACATTGTTTGCGGATTGTTGCAAAGTAAATTAATAGTAATTTAATACAATGAATTTCCGCAAAGTAACGCCTGATACTATCAACTATAAAAAATCTTAGCAGCAAATCCTATATCACAATGAAAACTAGACCAGATACAATATACATTTTTTTAAATAATATAGCGCCAAATGCAAAAGTCGTTGATTTATAAATACTTTGAATCCTGCTAAATTACGATTTATTAGGCAAATGTATGATTCATAATGAACCGAAATATTAACATTCAGAGCGCGTATCGCTAATCAGATTCGTTAATAGTACTTGACCGCAATGACAAACGACCTACATTGTGATTTTATCTTTGACATGAACTTATTATCACTGTTATTATTGAGGCGTTTACGCTTGGTCTGTGCTTTGGAATATTGTCTAAATATATATTTGCATTAAGCTTTGTTATTAAATGATTCCAAATTCCGTATAATTGAAGAAAAGACAGAAAAGCGTTAGATGACGATTATTCGCGTGTATTTCCATCGCATCATACTGGATATTCTCCGTGTCTATTTATTGCACGAGAGAAGTTGAAGTTTGATGCGCATGTATAGTAAGAAGGTTGAATAATCGGATGTATGTACGTATGCCGGAATTAAGCGAAGTCTAATGTTTCAGTTGAAGTTTTGGAAGTAGGTATGACTATCGATAAAATCTTTTCTTAAGTGAATAATGTAACATACAGATGTTATTATATAATTTATTTGCTATTGCAATATACAATGAGGAAATTGTACGAAAATTAAGCATTTCCCTATGAAAATATTTTTTTACATTTGATTTCTCATGTTCGTTTTATTTAAACTCAAGCTTTTACACAAGTATGAACGTACCACTTCATTGGATACTACTCGTCTTTCTAGCAGGCAATCTATATCTATATAATCTCCCACAATTCGCGGTACTTCTACGGTTCTGGACCTTTTAAACCAACGGCTTTCTGCTGTTTTCTTTTGACCTGTTGCAAGCGATCTGTGTTCTTATTTATAGGTGTGGACGCTATTCATGCACACTTCTTCCCCGTCGGTTATCGAAGCTTTTGTATTCATTCATTAATTACCAATCAAGTAATCGACCAAAAAATATACTTAGATATAAGAGGCTTCATCCATTTTTGAATGCTAACCAGTCTCCTCTGCTTGTGGTAAACAACGGACTTGACTATGACGCCCTCTGTGTCTCTTTTTGGAAGGCGCTGCAGTTTAATCTGAGGGTTCTGTTATATGTTAATGGGGACTTTTACCAATTTGGCTAGCTACCACCCCCATCCTAGAATCAGCCCTGAAATATTTTTACGTGTTTCGATTGCAGTTTTGGTGAGCTAAGCGGTCTCCCCGTTTTTTTTTGACTAGCAATGCTTCACTGGTGCTTATGCTGATACGGTGTTGATCACTTAACATCAGGTAGCCCATTAATCATATTATTTCCTATCAGTGGCTCGTTTGTTGGCTATTGATATAAAAACAGTTTCAAATACCGTGTGAAGATGCGTAGTTTTATCGATAGACAACGATTGTGAGTCAGGAGATCTTCGAGCTTCGAATGGCTTAAACTTCAACAATTCAATTTGCCATTGTAATGTATGTCCCTTTAGTAGAAATAATCAGGAATGCAAACTAGTCAAGGTTAAAATCTGAGACAATGTGTAGTATATAGGTATTTACATTTTTTCATATGTAATATTTAAGTATTCACATGCTTTGTATCTTTTAAAATATTGTCTTGTCTTCTTAGCGTGTCGATGAAACTAGTGGTGTTAGCCGTCGTGGGGACAGGATTAACCAGTTAGCGTTGGGGACTCGCTAAACTGGTTCCAGGGTGCGCCCGATGTACAGGAACTGTGGTACTTCTACGGGGAGGCTCCTTTCTTGCACCCCCAATATTTGCTTTGCAATATTGTTTTGTTAAACATCTTTATAATTTCCTGTTTCTTTTATCCAGTTATTTGTGATTTCTTTAGTTATTTTATTACGATGAATGTTTTTTTATTGTTGGCAAGTATTTGGCGGATGTCTGAAATATGTCAACATAGTTACTATAATTTAAAATTTGTATGTTTTTGCTCTCCTTTGTAACAAGATTTATTAGGCCGACGGAAATTCAAATATCACTGAAACAGAACATAAACAAGAGCGTTTCTAGAAAATCAGTATAAAAAGCGAGCTGCTCGACCAGGAAAGACGGTCTCTTGAACTTTCTTAAGCAGCTCACAATCTCGGGAAGTCTCGTACCGACAGTTTTTGGAAGTTTCTCATTCTCGATTCCTAATATCTCCGCGCGATGTACGCCGGGATTCCATACGTCTCGTGCGCCCTAACGCACGCTCCAGGTAACGAGGTCTTCGTGCGTTGAGACAGGAGACTCCAACCGCCTCGTGAGCCCTAACATGGGCACGCTATTTTCTTCGGAGCCTTCGCTCTGTATGCCGGAGAATTGACGGGCCTACCTAGAGGTCGAAACTTAGTAAATGACTTTTACTTCTTTTATACAATTGTAACCTATTTTATTTTAATCACTCAGAATAATTTAATACAATTTATCTTCTAAAAATCTTTTTTCCTTTTATGACTACAAATGACAGCACCGGGGATCTTTCAATCCAGCTCTACACTCGCACCTGATGTCTGATATCACAATATGTTCCATTACACTCGCAGTCTCATTTCGTGTATTCATCCAAAATCAAAATATTGGTGTTACAAACAGCGGATGAAACTAACATATGATGTAAAATTCCGTGAACTGCTGGGGCCTCTAACGGAAGCCCCGAAACCATTTTCAGTCTTGTTTCACAGCTTTTGCGGAAAGTTGTTGTTGTTCATACAATTTCCACATAATACCGCATTCATGCTCATGATATTTCTACTAGAGTAACTGTTCAGAAAGGTCACATGGTTTAGATAACTAAACAATTTATTACCTAGAAGGTACTCGATTGTAATTTATTATACTATTAAGACTGTGAGCGTGTTCTGTAACCCTTTCGTAATCACTTAGGTCACAACAGTCTTGTATGTGAGCTCTATAATTGTTTAGACCCTGTAGTCTGAAAAGGGTTAGACATCTATTTGCATATGCATTTTATGATCTATTGTGAGTTGTAATGACTTATAAATGCATTATAATTTTGCATAGTTGTACCTATTTCATACATTGCGTCAATAGTATAATTTCAAAAAATAAGTTTCCAAACAAAAAGTTTTATTGAAAAAACTGGGAAAAAAATATTTAGATTAAGTAGCTTTGTTTGACAATTATTTTTAAATAATCCATTTTACATTCAAATAAAAATATATAAAATTCCAAATCAATTTTTGTGAACAATATAATTTTACATTGTCTTCCGTTCACATTACATAGGTGAAAGATCACACCGAGGAAGTCAATCGACCGACTGTACAAACACAGTAAGTCTGTAATTCGCGTATCTAGGTTGAGCACGTAATAAATGTTTGAAGAGTAACGAATAAGGCCAATATTACATATGGCAGAAAAAATATAGATTTATGATTTTAGTAATTATAAGTAAAAATGTAATAAATAAAAATGGATTAATTTAATGCTTGTATACTGGTAGTGTTATACTTAAAACTATGCGTAATAAACCAAACAAAGATAAAAAAGCAATGGAAGATATAATACGAATTCTTTTTACTGTAAAACAGATTATGAAAATATTAATAAATTACATAATTACGATAACAATGTCTTCTCACCAAAGGCCAATCAGTCTACAGTTTTATTAAAGTTTATAAAAAATGAATTTGGTGTGGATGTACAAAGAGAATATTTAAAAAGTATCCTTAATATAAAAGCCATTTTAAGTAGTACTAGCAGATCTATTGCTCAGGGTCTTTATATATGTATCGCGATTTTATATTAAGGTGCAAAACATATAGAAATGGTATCACAAAAACCTTGGTACCTTGGAATGTCCGTTCAAAACGCGTTGTCTGTTTTGCACCTTATATTGTAATCCACAGGTATTCGGGTTATCGCGACATCGAGACGCGGGAACAATATAACGTCGCAGAGATGAAAGTTGTTTACATTGCAGTAAAGTCTCTTGTAATGACGAAATTGTGATTTTTTAACTATTGAGCTTTCGTGTAGTCAGTACAATAACATTGCATGAGACAAAGGGAGTCGGTGTTTCATGATAAGAATTTTGACGAGACACAACAAGATAAATATAGAAGATTCGTTCGATTGGGGTTTCGTGTAAATACCCATCACAAATTAACATATTTACGGGATCGCTCAGCATTTTAAAATTTCTTTCATACTTAGTTGTAATTTATTGTTCCAATGGAACTGTTTGCATATTATATGAAATTAGATTCTCGTGTCGTTTGTTCAAATGCAATTCAGTTTTGAAGCAATTTGCACATCTGAATGAATTGAAAGCTCTTAAATTGCATTACCTGTATAATATAGAAATACACACTTATCGTATCGTGTCATATGGCTTTACATAATAGTTTCAGGTGTTGCTTGTAGTATGAATAGCAAGTTGTATGAACGTGCGATTAAATATGCTTGTGTATGTTTGATTGTGTAGGTTGGTTTGAATTTTCTATGGTTCAATTTTATAACCTGGTTAATATATTCGGATTTATAATATTCCAACCTCAAGTATCATTGTTGTAAATTAAAAATACTGGCGGCATGTAAAAAGAATACGATTTATGTTTTCAAATTGTATCATTGTTTTATTCTTTTTGATATTTTCATTTATGTCGATCACTGACAGACGAGCGAACGGGTCAACTGATGGTAAATAATCATGGATGCCTAAGGAAATCCAGTACTTAAATGGTAAAAGGCACCAAGGTGAACATTCATATTACTAGGTCTCCAATACTGAAACCGAAGCACGCAAAAGACATTTAAATTTAGAAGGAGGCAGGTAAAAAATTGCCACCTCGCACGAGTGAGTAGTACAGAGCCAACCGACCACCGATTTGTAGGATCATTCATAGCCTTAGGATATAAGTTAGGCATAGTCATTTTACGCAAGGTAACTGCTTCTTTCTCCGATGAAATGCATTTGAACTGGAGGAGAAAAATTTTATGTATTCTGGGAACCTATCAGGACTCGTCTTGAGTGGTTATCATTACAACTTCCTTTTTCATATGAGAACAAAAATGATAGTATATAAATGTATTTATTATTAGGTGAACTGTCTTAGTAAAGTTCCCTTTCAACACTTCGTTTCCTTAATATATCAATAAAAAACAGGGCGAATTTACATTTGACGCACGTGGGATTTAATTTTGTACTGTATAAATATCAAAAAATACTTATCTCGTCCATAAATATGGGTATTATTGTTAACATTTCATTTTTTAATATTATCTCTTTTCAATAGACACGGGATGTGACAAAGGGAAATAAAGATAGTCACGCTTGTGATTCCGCACGAATTATGTTTATGGATGGAATATAAGAATCTTTAAAAAACTGAATACGATTATGTTTCCATGAAACTCAAAAGGATTTTATTCTCTGAGGGTTAAACCTACCGAAAATTTAGTCGTAATGCAAATATATCCTACCTTGCCGGTTTCGTGGGAATCCGCAAAATATAAAATTTTATTGTATCCTTTCTCATTCCCCGATTGGGTTGTTTCCGCCTTCGCTTCCATTCGACAATTTCCATTCGTTTCCAGAGCGCATATTATATTCCGAGAACAATGTTCGTACATTATTGAACTGTAGGTGGAACTACTTCAACGAAATAGGAGCACCATACCCACTGAGATATTTGTTACATTTGGTAATCAATTCTATTTTGTTCGTCACGACTTACTGAAGATACTTCAGTAGGTATGGTAGATTTTTGATAATACGTATATCATATATTTGATATTGTTAGAACGCTGAAGTAATTGTACACGGCAAGGTGCTTAAACCCTAAAATATGACCTCAAATAACTTATTCAAATACTTGTTTCCGTATTAATACGCACTGTTTAATCAGTCAGCTTTTACTTTTCATTAATTTTTTAGCCATCTTAACATTTTAATTTTAATAATAAATTTCAAACATGTTTTGTCCTACTAGTAGTTAAAACCTAAATCATTTGTTGTCAAATTTAAAATTAAATTTTTCACCACTTTTGTCAATTTATCTTTATGTACTTGTTTTTATGTCTAAGAAACCTTGAAGCATCTAATGTTGTTGACCTTATTCTTACTTGCATTGATAAACATTTTCCACAAAGCAGTTTAATTATATCATTAAACTGTTAACGAACGTTTTAACGACTCGTAAAGAATTCACAACGAGCCCTACTATTCGTTGTCCTTCGTCCGCTGGGTTTCAGAACATTGTATAAGAAATTAGTAGGTACACCGTGCGAGTGGAAACGATACAGTATCTAAAATGCAGAAAATTAAAGTTACAATTATTGCATTATTATTGGAACAATTTTAAATAAAAGTTATAAGCAATTTCACTTCAAAAATTTAGGGAAAGTACCGCAGCAGTAACCAAATTATAATATTGTAACAAGTGTTTTTTTAACTTCGATTCGGGGAGTTATACATATTTAATTCAAGTAACTTAAATATTCCATTTGAAGTGATGTGCACTGCATGTGTGGAAAAGATTGTGTTTTTCATATTAACTTATTTTGCTTGTATGCTTTTTGTTGCTGTTGGTCATAAAAACTTAATATCCAATTTTGAAACGGAATTTTTACTTGGATTTATATCTAGCAATCATGGGAGTTGCCTTCGACTCAATTAAAATGCCCTATCTTGCGAATCCTGTTTCGTACCGAATAACATATCTCTCTATAAGGAATAATCAATTCCAGGTGTTGAATAATACCAAGAGTAAATTGTAGTAATTAAATCTCAAAAGTCAATTTTTGAAGGTCACTTTGCTTGAATTAACTTTGATAAAGTACTTTGTAATTATTTTGTAGTCTTCCTGACATACTATTACTATGACATACTGTGTCTGAACAGGTGGCCATTACTACTATTTTTTGGTAATTATATGAGAAAGAGGAGACCATACCGCTTCACGTAGCTCCAATGCGGATTAGTGAAAAGAACTTTTGCGACCTCAAGCTCATCAACAAGTTTAAGTTAATTGATATGTAATCATCATTGCTATAATAGATATAATCAATAAGTTTAGTTGCTGACAGAACAGGGCGTCCTCGAATATTCAGGCGTGTTCGGACCATTGAACCTCAGCTCGTTGCCACGGTGTTTGCTTTCGTACGTAATACATTATAATGTATTTCAATGCCATAGCCAAGCCAAGCCATAAATAGCCAAGAACGTCGGAAAGATGGAAAAAGCTTTTATGATGTTTTACCATTTGTGGTCACCGGTCCAACCTCCGACAGTTGGTTAAAATTATACAGCCTTGGCAGTGATTACAAGAACATTTCTTCTAGAAGACTTCTAAAGTAGAAATGTACACGTAATTATTTTTTTATAATTTTTCGCTTGACTTATTACTTTTCAGGGATCAGACACGTGACTTAGCTGCTGTGAGTTTTACGACCGTCTTGTACTTACTTCGTAATTTTTTATTTCTTGTCTCTTAATTTAATCAAGCTTCATTATAGAAGTTTTTTTTTACGATTATATTAAATGAAACAATAGCTCAATGTATCTATGTATATTCAGAGATTTCATCCAGTTCGCGTGGACATATGTATATGTTATTGATTACAATTTTCTTGCCCTTCTGAAAATATTTCGGAACAGGCATAAAAAATAATTCCGTCGCTTAACGAGAATGCGTCTGGTCGCTTGAACGACAAGCCAAATGCCAAACGGCTCGTCTATAATTAGTTCCAAATCACACCACTCCAGTCGTAAATAATAATTTGTCGCAGTGTTAGCGTCCACCTCAAGACTGAAATAAGAAGTAAATCCGAATTAGGTGAGATCACCTTGAAGTGTTGTCTGCAAGCGATATCTATATTTTTTACAAGAGTTGTGAACATCATAAATCTATAATTTATGCCTTAATTATATCTTTTATTTCGTGAAAGAAAACTACGCTGAGAATTACTTATTTAAGGGGTATTATTCAAGTAGCCTTAACCATTGGATTAATATTATATATCACTCCTGTCTTCCACTGGCATAGACAAAAACTATGCAGTAACAAACGCAAAGGTTCGAATTTACAAATTGTATTCGCTACGCAAGATAAATAAAACTTTTTCTTATGTTTTATTTTAATTAATAAATAATAAAAATAAATGGCTTTAAAGCAAAAATCGAAAGAGTGATTACAAGGGACAAGTATATGAGCTTTGTAAGTAGGACAGTGAAGCTCATCTTCACGTCTTTTGATGGCTATATGGCTGTTTGTGAACGCTCGAGTGTTTGGATTTACAGGCATCTTAAATGGTCTACTTCGTGCTTTTCAACTTGTACACATAAATAAGCAGACAAACCATTTCAAGATTAAGAGATTTAAAATTGCTTTTACGACTAAAAAATACAGTGGAAAATCTCAATCACGAAACTATTTCAAAGTCAGGTATTAAAACTAATGTCTGAAACCACGAATATAAACAATTTTGTTAATACATATTATTTTAAAAAGTCATTATTTTTAAAAATAAATTACAATTTTTCCAGAATATGTTGGTAACATTGGTTTTATCTTATAACATACATATGTATGTTAAGTAATTAAAAAAACTTATCACCTACAACCTGCATTAATTTATTGACGTATTAAGAGGGTAAATATATAAATAAATATTTGTTTGATATTCTCATATAATATAAAACTGTATTTGTTTTATTATTTGCGCTAACAATTCTTTAGAAAAACGACCAAAGTAAAATATACTATAATAAAATACTAAAATATTTCATATCTTCTTATCCTGTAGTGAGCTATTTACACTCTCGTAAAAAGATCTCTGTAAAAGCATGTCAAATGAAACCTGCTTAGAATTTGAAAAGATAAGGCGACGCTACATCAAACACCAGAGAAAGCCACAAAGGACAAACAAGTGCTGGCTATTATCTAGCTTGTTAGGTTGTGGGAATGCACGAGTTTTTTGGACTCATCAAATGTACGCCGAAATTTTTTTGCTATACCGAAACTAAGAAAGCCATATTCTCCTTTCAAGACTTCTAAATAAAACGTCGCGTTTTCTGTTTCTTTCACGAAGATCGCGTTCGATGATATAATTTTTCTCAAACATTTAGTATTTATTTATAACAAAATTTACTATAGCGGTTTTGTTGATAAACTCGAACGGTGTAGAGTCAAAACAATTTGAGGGCATATCTACCTATTCACTAATTGTAAAAATAATGAGGGTACAATAAGAATAAAATTATTGTTTATTAATAATCTATGCTCGCTCCGCTTCAGAAAATCTAGACCTTAAGTTTAGAATAAATTAGAAATATATTATATTATTATTATTATGTTGAAGCCAGTCATTCAAAATTTTATTCACTGCCCTCTTAATAGAATGTCCGTATTAAGTTTTATCTCCTATTCCTTAGGAAGAAATCCAATCGCCAGGATAAAATATATCCTAGATTATGACCTGAAATGTAAGATGCTAAAATGCCAAGTATCATTCAGATGCTCTTCAGTCCTTTAAGTGTGACACGTGGTCTGACGGACGAAAAAAAAATGCTTTTAGATTAGCGCACACAAACGCACAGACAAACTAACAAAAATTCTAACAACTATTGTTTTGGGTTCAATTGCTGTAATAAACGCCCCTATAGTAGTATTTCCTATATATCCTTAATGTACAGAAAGCGATCAGTCAGAATTTTATTATATGTATAGATTTAATAATAATACTTAACATGGTTTTGAAGGAATCATATCTTTCTTAGAATATGCCAGGATGTTATAGAGCTCCTTAACAAAGGGATATCAAAATAAAAATATATCAGAAACGGCTTATCCGATTTATTTACGGGTTTCACTAATGTTTTGCTGAAACCGTCACTTAATAATTAGAATTCGTTTCAATTCAATCCATCCATAAATAAAAAATTTATGAATGCCACCCAACGAGAACAACCTACTCCTAAAACAATGAAAATGCTATTTCTAAGGCTAAAATAGTTTTTCTACAGTGAAGCGAAGGCAGTTTGTTAGTAATTACTTTAGAAAGTGAATAAATGAATATACGTTGAAGATGGAAACCCAAAATCGCAAAATCACCATGCATAAATCTAATTTTCAATTCCAGAATGCACCTTGCTATTTTCTTTAGTGAGCATGCATAATTGTGTTTTATCTGATACGACATGTGGTTTATTTTTTAATATACCTTACCCCATTAAATTTACCCCCAGACTAAGAATTTGTTATTTTAAATGTCCGCATGTCGTTACTTCATCTGACTTATTTGCAATAAAACCGGATGCAATAGACAGACAGACAAATATGCGAGTGTTCCTATAAAATGTACGGAACTCTGAAATCCGATTGAAAGATGTATTAACAAACATGACGTGCCTTCATATCATCATTCTAAAGTTCACACCATGACTTTGGGTGCAATGCGTAAAACTTATAAGCTCTCTATTGTATTCAGAATGTGTTTCTATAATGATATTAATCATAGCCAAACACTATGTGACAGCTGATTGAGTGTTAAGATTGACATCGCATCTGAACTTAATCTAATGATGTGTATAAAATTTAAATGAGAACACACTGAATACGTGTGAGCTGTTTTATATTCAAGGGCCGTCATTTTTTCTAGAAAAATGATACACTGTTATATGCAGGTATTTAAATATTTAAATATTTCTTTTAGTGTTCTGGTTAAATTTAGACATGGAGCGATTTAGGGATTTTAGATATCTCAAGTCAGTTTGAAAAAAAATTCAAACAATTTTAATTTAATCATCGTACTCATTACACAATATTAATGGGAGAAAAGTACACTTGAAACAGCCAGCGAAAATAATGAATTTATTTTGACAAATGACTCGGCCTTTTGTCGATATCTAAAATTATTGTCTCACAAAACGGACGCTGACAGGGTAACAAAAATAAATATCGTCAAATTTTAAGAACACCGACATTCCGTTTTTCCTTATTTTATTTTCCGAGAAAAATGTTAAAAGCTTCAATAATGCCGAACGAAGGACACTGAAAATATTGCCTTCAATTTATTTGATCGTTACGCCATGTTTATTGTTGATAGTATCAGGCGTTACCTTGCGAAATTTTATTGTTATTAAATTAGTATTATTTTACTTCTTCCATTGCTATATTAATGTCTATTCCGTTATCATTACGGAACTATATTATAGAATTAAACAACATATATCACATTGATGTTGCCAATGGCTATGATGGGAAGATGATGGATGGAGTTATTCGGAAGAGGAGAGGTTTTATGGTGCATGATCATTGTGTATATTGTGTACGCGGTTCCCAATGACAAAGTTCCCTTTAAATATAGATCTAGTTTAACCTCTCTTGGTCCAGTTTCAGAGCGAATTGCAAAGACGCTCCGTCGAAACAACATTTCCGTTGCCTTCAGAACAAACAATAATGTAAAAACTATAATAAACTGTAAAGACAAAAGAAATAGACACGAACAATGTGTTGTCTATAAAATTGTCTGTTCTGACTGTAACGGTGTTTACGTGGGTCAAACGGGTCGAAATTTTGACACACATTACAGGGAATATATAGCCGCTTACAAAAATGGTCACGTAAACAAATCTAACTTTGCCAAACATCTTATAGAATCCGGTCATAGTATAACAAATAACCACTCTTATGAAATCTTATATAACTGTGGGAAAGGCTTTCGACTAAGTGTGCTTGAGCAGTTAGAAATAATTTGATATAACAACAATAGTAACATTACAGTGCCGAATGAACAAACGAATGTATCCAACTCGCCTTTACTGAGGATTTTTTAATAATAAACAACAAAAAAATACGTCAAAGTAGGTTTTACCGGTGATTCATACTATCAAGAACACGTTCAGATAACCAATCGGCGAGTTGGGTATAAAAGAATCGCGTTAAGTAGCAGGTACTCTAGCGCCCCTTTTCCCTAAGAGGGGTCGCTTCCGATGTACGTTTAGAGGCCGTATGGCCAAAACCAACCCCGGGTGGTGTTTAGTGGGTAGGCCCCTAGATGTATCGGGAGTCCCACATAACCATCGCAGCCGGCTGTAAATAATTTATACAAAAGCAAAGAGAAAACAGTTCAGCACTTATTAAATATCTTTAAAAAAGAAGGTTCTCAATTAGTTTGTATTTGTCTTGTATCATGTCGTTATAAACCTATTTCAACCCTGAATTTTTTTTTGAAAAAATAGAGTTACTCAATCATTATGGTCGGTTTTTAACAATGGCGAATACGAATATGGCACAAGTACGCAAATTTAGTCAAACCATGACACACTTGAGCATTAAAATTTTGAGCGACCCGGAGCGGAAACATAAATGTCTAATTGGCTTGCCCCGATGATCCCCGTGTTGCATTTGATCTAATTTCCAGCGCAAAGTCCGCTAGACACGGCGTTAACCATTGCTCTAATTTCGGCAACCCGTGGCATTTCCACTCAAAGGGTAAATGTGACTTCTAATTTGCGATTTACGCTTGAACAGAAATAATTTAACATCATCCTAATTACTGACTAATATTACCGGTAAACGTGATTTAATTAAATTGATTATTCAGGCCAAAGGAACGTAAAATCAAAAAGCGTTATTATTAGTACAATATCGAACAAATTACAACTTTTACAAAACCCCTACAAAATTTCTACCTGGATTAAAATAAATATATGAATAAATAGAATAAAATAAAAAACATATTTCTGTTTTTGCATTGAACAATTTTAAACCATATCATTTATTTTGAAGTAGATTTTACAACCATTTAAACTAACTTCAAAATAATAGACGAATCTCCATTTATTTTAATAAAAATACCACTTGGCAAGGCATTTACTATTATTCCAGGAAAATTTTAAGTATTGGTTTGCTATTTATAATTCATGCAACGTTTAAGTATAAAATGAAAAAGTTCGTTAAGCGAAACAATTACAAAAAAAATGTTCACATACACACTCACTCCCATATATTAAAATTTCCTTGTTTCCATGGCAAGGTTCATACAAATGAGACGTCAGAAATAACCACGCTCCGAGAAAAAATATTCAAATGTCTACACCGTCTAGTAATAGAACCCAAATCCCAAAGTGCACCAGTCAAGGTCACTATAGTCAGAAATAATCAATTGCATAGCCCTTCTAATCCTAGTCTGAACCCACACTAGATTAACGGCTAAAAAAAGTTCACGACCACAAAACACATTGACATGGATATTAATGCTGTGAAACAGCAACGAAGCCCTAATTAACTTGATGACTCATATGTCGTAACCAATATAAGTTTCGAGAACATCGAGAGCAAAGTGGGCTGCTGAAACCGTTGGTCTAAATTCAGACATCTATGACATTTCCTCTCAAAGGGTAAAAGTGACTATTGAGGAAGACAATCTGCTAATATGAAGTTTTTATTTATATATAGTTTATTTGACTTTGAATAATATTAATGTACATAATCATAATAAATTAATATATTAAAGACATTATTAAAACGTAATAATGTACCTTAACTTACTTTTCAGAAATAGTAACACATCAGAAACCTTGATCAAACAGGATTATAATCGTAACAAGTTTGCTTAGTTTGTGTATGTTTCATCGGTCATTTACAATTTACTGTACTTACGTTATGTTTAAAAATGAATACTCATAGAAGTGAAAACAGAAGAGCGATAACTTAGTATTAAAATCGTTGTTTAGGGATGTTGTTGAAATGTTCATTTCTTATTTGATGTATTTATAATTTTTCATATTAAATTATACGTGTAATCCTATTACACGTGTCATGGTAGTTTAGAGTAAACAAAATGTTATAATTTATCATCCGACAAGTCATTCTATTCATATTACAGAAGAATAAAAGGAAGAAAAATGTGTGTCTTGTTAAGTTTCAGACCCGACAGATGATATAGATTAATGTGAAAGAACCTTAGGACTGGCGGTTAATTGAAACTGAAAGTAGGAAATGACCGATTTTACAGTGTCTCTTCGGGGAATCCTGAAATTGGTTACATAGTTTATTAGGTGTTTGTGGAAACCACTAAAATGTCTTACTAAAATTCATTGGTGTAATAAAATCTACATTGAAATGTTAAGCTCTGAGATTGTAACCACTATAGATTAAATATTTTACAACTCTTTCTTAATATCGTTAAAAGCAGTGCTTTAGAATAAAAATTACACTTCAAAAAAACTAAAAAAATACGCTTTTGTGGCGAATGAACTAAAAAAATGAAAATAATTTTAAAATATACAGTTTGTGATCAAGAGAAAGAGAAAGAAAAAGAGAGAGGGAATTTCCTTTAATTCTGTATACTATAATTTTTTTAACATATTCAAAATAAGTTAAAGTATCGACCAGAAAATATAGCTTTAATATACAAATAGCGTGAGATTCTGGATATCAGTTGTTAAAAGCACCACACCCTTTTTATTTTATACTACTACTAATAAAATATGCAAAGGAAATAGACGAATAAAAATGATCGATACCATAAATTACTTATAATTGCAATGAATATTAAAGAAAGATATTTATAGTTTATGTATATTTCAATTTGTAGGTACTTGGAGAGTTCAAAAAGTCTAAGCCTAGTCATACGTTAAAGTCAATTAGATATTATTTTCTTTCGATATCGATGCCCAGTCATAACACTAACTTAAATAAATACTTGTTTAAGGCAAAATGAATACTAATGATTAAAAAACGAAATAAAAAACAAGCTAGCAATATTTGCGGCTCACGTTATAACGTTCTCGAACTTCAGAAAGGTCTCCGTCACGCTGGTCCAATGCAGGTTGGTGGAGGAAATAGTAACCGTCTACTACTACTACTAACGTTGAAGTGCTTATGTCGCCGACAGGCTTTCGATACGATGTAACGACTTCTAACCAATGACAGGAGCCAAAGTCGACGGCCGTATACATACATATATCCTTAAAAGCTTGGAAAGTCACATAATTCGACACCTATTGTCACCTATACAATTAATGGGAGCGGTTAAATAGCTTATCGTTCTACTCAGACTACTGAGACTGGAACGTCACCGGGCGTCAATGTTTTAGTTTCTACGCTAATGTATATAATTTTTTTTCCTAATCAAGTCAGTCAATTGTCCGTCGATTGATATAAGGAAACTTTAACTATTTTGATCATAATTTCGTGTCATACAAGCCACGGGGTATAAGCGAAAGTAGATGAGGTATCCTGAATATTTTTCGAATGTTCTTGTTTCATCGATCAGTATGCGACAAAAATGTCAAGGAAGATCGCAAGGATTATATTTACCTCGAATCCTGAATAAGCTATGAGTGTTTCCTCAGTCGCGGGGTCAGAGTTTATCGACCTAGCGACCAGTGTTTGAATAATATATCCCACTTGCATTCTTATTGGAAACAGCACGTTTCTGGCTATTATTTGCTTGCTAGTTCTTAGCTTTTCAATATCTTTATTTATCCTGAAAATGACCTTGTATTCATAACTGCATTAGTAGGTGTCTATACTATTTTATAACATTGTCTATATCTATAACACTTCTTTTTGTTGTACCAGTTGATTGCTTGAACTTTACATTTAAAGTTCAATTTATTATTTGATCATCTTAGCTCTTCAAACGTATATAACTGATCAATCAAGTGAAGCGCTTAAAATCTTCAAATGTATAATTGGACTTTTTGGTATTGCATACAATGATTGGTGACAGTAACAATCGGAATAGGATTCCGATGGACGAGAGGGCTCATAAAATGCTACCACAAACGGCTTGGTTGATCACCGCACTTCCAGCGCTTACAATATTTTTTATGAGTTCGTAACTTCTTGCCTCAAATCTGGATGGACATTGCAATGTTTGGGTTTATTTTCTTAATACGTCCCGGACACCACGAAATATGGAGCGTGGTGAGTGTGGAACAATTTTTAACATAACGGGCATCTTTCAGCGAACATGTGCAGAATCTCTAAACACCGTCGGATTGGAATTAATTTATGCTTCTCTTTAGTGGCTTTGTCGACAGGTATGACGAAATTTTTAAAAAGCACTGTTCCAGTTTCTGCATTAACCTCAGCGTTATCTTTAAAAGTGGTAGATGAGATGATCTTTGTAGAAGAGTGGTCAAGATTGAATCGGTTTAACATGGGAGGGTTCCGCAATAAAATTAATTATGTGAGAAAATCCACT
>PDGT01000056.1:178993-223592 GCA_003671415.1 Megathymus violae
TTATAGTTTGCTGTGATAATAATAAGGGGTTAAAGGGATTCTTCCATACTTCAGTCCTAGCCACTCACTTGTTTTGTGACAAGAGTTGTAAAATATTTAAAACCAATATTGGTAACAAATATTATACTACTTTGCGTATCACCTAATAATATAACTGCATTGAGTTTACATGGAAAATGTTGAATTGGTTTCAAAGGATTTGACGGAGCATCGGAGGAACTTCAAGAGTAATACTTCTTATGAAAAATTATCAGAGTGTATTTTCAAGATGCAGTACAAGTTTTGCGCGTGAGTGTAGTGCACTATGAATTTTTAATGCCGATTTATATCACAACAGTTTCAACGAGATATCTGACTTTACAATAATTCCTATTTAACATAAAGATATAACTTTTTTTTATAAGGTTCTTTGTAGTGAAAGGGAGGCTGGGATTTATAACACTGTTAAGAAATATGAGCAGTGTATTTAAATTGATGTACACAATACTTTTGCTTTGTTGTATATGAATTGTCGATCTTCAAGTACCAGGATTACATGAAATTACAGAGAAAACATTACAAAAATCGTCACGGTACTATTCAAATTTTCATTATTTAAATTTTGATTGTCGCCTTCTGATCGTTTGGGATATTTATAATAAGTTAGCGACCCACCCCAGCTTCGCGTAGGTGCAATTTAGTAATAAATAATATGAAGAGTGTGCTTAACACCATCAAATTTTTTATGAAGATTTTCATACAAAAAGCCACCAAAATTTCTACTTTTTTACTCTCGAGTGATGATGCAAAAATAACTTTTTTTACACACATCCATTTATATGATAAGCATATTAATAATAATATTTACTTGTTCTATTCCGCTTTTTGTTCTAACGTTGTCCTTGGTAATATAAACATTAGAATTTTATAAAGAGCACTAACCACACTGAGGTCGTCTTGAGACATACTATATACAATACGTAACATGTAAACGACTGAAGCTATACCTATATACTCATACTATGCACGGACATTTTAAATCCATTTATAATTTCGTAAAAAAATAGATAAAATCAAAAATAATTTTTAATTTATTATAATTTAACTTGAAACGTTACACGTGAGCTGTAGATAAATTGAACGCGTGCTACATAGTCTTTTTAACTTTTATGTAAATTATTAATATTCAACTTTACTTAAAGCTGGAAATAATCTTTAAACAAAACCTTTGTGTGCGTGACGTTAAAAGTGATGCTATACGTGATATGTGGTACATGTGTGTACGTGATCGTTATGTTTAACGCGGAAGTATAAAGTTAAGTATTAAAATTACTCAATGGATATATTAAAAAACGTGGCAAAATTAACGTAAAAATGGGTATCTATTTGACCGAGCTTAGCTTGGGATTTGACAAAGAATTTTAACTTTCGATAAACGAGCCATGCGTTACGTCACAATGGGTCACGTGGTAGTCAATCATCAACCCCTCCCATTGCCGAGCGTTGGTGGTTAAGAAAGCAGAAACTATTTTTTTTTGTTATCATCGTAAATTATAGACAACTTATATGTATACCAATAGCACTAGAACATAATTGAAAGTTTTCATTTTAACAATATAGAGCCCCTGAACAACAAGCTTCTCCAGTAAGTGAAGAGGGCAGTCCTCGCTCTATGTGTTGAAAGTTTTTAAACTCCTCAAAAGCTTAGCTAGTAATTTATGGTAGTAAGGTTTATTGCAAGTTATTCGAAAAACGAAATATGAATATTATACAAATTAAATATCATCGTTTGCACAAAATGGAGGTCGACAAAGATCAAATACTACTTTCTTAGAATAAGTCCCCACGATGTTTCGCCGTTGCGTTACGATTCCTAAGTGCGGTGCATCATTTTACTCATAGATACAAAGTACAAGGGGCCAGAGAGATGAAGTGGCGAAAGATGGTGCGGTAAGATGTCATAGTAAATTTTTTTCTCCTAAGTAAAAATCCTTAGGGGAGGCCTATGCCCAACAGTGAGCGTGATCCGACTGAGATGATGATGATGATGGGGTAAAATGATTCCGACATGAAATGATGACACCAAAAATAATATTTTGTTTATCTGGTTGAACAAAATGAAACATACCACCGTATTGCGCTGCAGATTTGTTTATGGTACGAACATTGTACAATAGTACAATTCTATTTGTTAGAGGGAATCCACTAATACATACAATACTAAGACATTTCGATGTCATAGCGAGCGACGTTGCATTGCGACAACGACATTGTCCGAGTGGCAATCGATGCGCTAAAGTCATAACAGTGCGAAGATGTGTTACGTCGGCATTGCTCAAGTACTCTCACTTTTACAATAACACCCAGTCTCGTCTGCTTCATGTTTCATCCCAATCATGAAAGCACATTTTTTATCACTATCGCCCACCCAACTGTTACTTCATTCGATTTTATTCAATTCGTTCGGCCTACGATTGACTTATAGCAGTTTTTATCTAACGATTTTGATCATGTACCTCACGCGTAATAATTGCGGCACCATATTATTATAGTTTGCTTAACTTACAAAAAACAATTTAATGTTAAAGCATTATCTGCCGGTTGACCTATGCAGGAAAATTCACAGGTCGTATTTTAAGAAAAATATAACCTTATAAAGGTACATATGATCTGAAGTTCTATAGTGCACAGTACCGTTTCAAAGGTCTGTATGCCCTTAACGATACTCTTACTCGTATTAATACCTTCTATTTATGGAAGTTCACGTTAATGTTGACCCCAATAAACAAATTCCAGTTAACAATTAACATTGAATCAACTGATTCAAAAAACAAACTTGTTGCCAACTTGCCAAGTCTTGTGATGCTCTTTTACGGAACAGTTGTTCAGAATATAATTTTAATCTGTCGTTCCTTACTTTTTTCTTTAATTGTTAATAGGTATTATTGACAGCAATCCAATGAACACTTTTTACTATGAGTGTGTTTCCATAAAAGTCTGCGTCAGTTTTCTTTACGTTATTATTATCACAGTTGATCGCCACTTTCAACTCAGTGGCATTTAAGAATATTTTTATTGTGAATGTAATGAAATTAATAACGTGCGAATAATATTATTGCAACACAATTTTTACTCTTAACTTTTGAATTACATATGTATGGGTTGTTTTTATTTAAGTACTAACTTTAGTCGTTTTTCGTCGTTGTTTTTAATAACTATAGTTTACACTTTACTTATTGAAAAGGTTAATTTTTCGTCAGTTTCGTCAGTTATCAAGTTAGTTTTTCGAGTTTTATCACTTGAAAACTTATTTTTATGGTGACAGCCGACGACGAACAAACGAGAAACATGGTGGTACTTGACCACTATCAATGCATGTCTGCAGCATCAGAGAAGTTACTGACTCGTCGCTGGCTAAGATGAAAGCAATAGATGCATTTGTTTAAAACCTTTCCAGCAATGCAGCCAAAATTTATTGAAACACACTTCTCAGTATTTTTAGGACCATTTATCAGCGTAACTCTCATGATCAAACTCAGTGGTTCAGGGCGAAGCAAAAACTATAAAAATTAACAACATTGCCCGATCCGTTATTCCGCAAAAAGATGACTTGTAAGAAGATGTAATGAAAATCTTTCGACCAATTTATGTTGTGTTCTCGAGTTTCATTTTGAGAAAACTGAAATGCTACTCAATTAGAACCTAGACTCTAATAAAGTGACGACATTTATAGGAATTACGATGTAACCAAAAGCGGTTGTTACGAAAGTATCAATGTAAATAATGACGTTGTATTGCGTTTGTTTTCGTAACTATAGACTTTTTAATATAATATTGATTTTTTGTTACTATTATATACAGGGTACTTGTTGGTTACCTAGATGTTTTGTGATTGTTTTTATAGTAAAAGTCAGCAATCAAACTGTTGGGCTAAGTGATGATAGGTGGCTTCCGCAACCCACGAACATTTGCTGCACTGAAGGGTAAAGGAATAATACCTGGTGGTCAATTGGATCTCGCAGAATGTGATAGTTAGCCAAACATGTGAAAATTCCACCAACAAAGTACTAGTACTATTGGACTTAAGCTCAATTTGTCGAGTGTAATAGAGCTCAACCAGTCTAGTTTAATAGTTAGCTGGTCACTTACAAATGTAATTAACGCTGAAAAAATCATTCGAGAAAATAATTTTGTTTTTGTAATACCTCATGATAAAACTCTAATTTTAATTTTCTTAATTTTCTTGGATAACCTGCTATTGCAATAAACTTAGGGATTCAATAACATAGTTTTTATATATCTCATATATACTGTAACTTAAGTTGACGTCAATAGCTTCATAATAAAAAAAAACTCAATCATATTTACGTGAAAACTAAATATTTCCATAGCAATTTTTAAACTGACATCTATCTACACATTGAGAGAGATAAACGAAACATCTATTCGGACAATGTAATAGAAACAGTCTGTTACGGTACCGCGTTGTTACATGCTATATATAGACTATGTTTGTTTTCACTCATCGAGTAGACTTGCATCCCCATCCTCACTGAGCAATAAACTTTGATCCGCCATAATCTGTCTTGGAACTCTCGATCGTTCGAAAATAACACCATCACTGGTCGTCTAGTACTAAAATAGATCGCTGAAAATCTAATGACACACTTCACTCGCGCCTCATTCCATTTTGTTCGTTATCTCAACTAGAAATGCGTTGGTATTCTTCGAAACCACACTTCGGGTGGTCCGTACAATGGAAGTCTTGTCTTCAATATACGCTGAGTTCGTTTTCCAATACAATTAGTTTTAAATAAATGAATCATAAATAATTCAATATTTATTATGTTAAAAAATTATTACATTTTGTGTATTCTGCACTGGAGATATATATATATTGCTACTAATGAATAAATATTATTTTGATATGTAACAAATTCATAAATAATAATATTTTATTTTTGAGATATTCGTATTGTAGATACCTAGATAACAAATAGGTGTAAGGTCTGGTGTTTTTCCAAAAGAAATAAATTTTTGAGATGTAAGAAGCTCCATTTATCCTTGAACCCAAGCTAAGGCCTGATCGTGATGAATCCTGCTGAACAGGAGATGAATATTTTGTAAACGAGTCCTTCTATTGGAAGTCACTGAGCTGTGTATCGTCCAGTTTAATTCAAATAGTACTCATGGATGTTGTTAGAATTTTCTATCTGCCTGCCTATCACTCTCCTCGTAGAATTCATGGTGAATACTGTTAAGGTACCTACATGTTTGAGTTGGAGGGACAGCACAAAAAATGGCTCCCTTGTTTTAGTTTTGGCCGATTACACATCAGTTATGAATTTAGTGTCAACTATTCCCATGGATTGCGACGACCACTGACCATCAGGTAGCAGTCTACTCGTTTGTCGGCTGACGATATAAAAAACTATATTTTTAATATCATGATATTTTAAATTCATTAAGATGTTTCCAATTGGTTGTAAAATATTCCTCTGTTATCATCAAGTATTCAAGACATTTAATTAATGACAATAACGTTACCACAATATTCAATCATCAATCTCCACTCAGAAGTGCCGGTGCCATTTATTACGTGCTAAACGTAAACAAGCTCCCAATGATAATTAATCGACCTTACTGAATATTCATTATTAGAATTATTTCTACAATACATAAATTGAATCAAATTATACTGTTTGGGTCACAGATCTATGCTATCAATACACGCCTTAGATTAACAATTAGCACTAGAATTGTTATTAGCTTCTATGTATTCTCAGAGATTACAGTATAAATGTAATAATTTTATATTAGGCAATTTTTGCAATATTTTATAATTTAGTCATATACGTTATCATCGAAACGTAAAATTTATAAACATAATTTCCTATATTGATATTTCAATAATAAAACATCGACATTATGAAGTACTCGTTATATAATTGTGAACATTGAAGAAGAATCGAGAAAAAGATCAACTAAAACTTTAACACACGCGTATAAAAATTATTTTTACTCACACGATTGACTTCCAATTCAGTTGGTGATGTTTCAACTTTGGTAATTAACGACCCGAAACATTTCCTGCAGTGCGAGTGTTATCGGTGCTAAATAATTAGGGTCAATCATAAATTGACTGGTGTACATTCGGTTATCGTTAGTGACGTCATGAACATTATCCATGGATTTTGTGATCGTTTCATTGTGTAAGTATTAAGTATGTAAGTATTTTTTAAATTCCTACTATTAATTTACACTCCTCCTGTACATGTATATTAACTAGAAAGCCCGGCGGTCATACTATATGACCACTGTTCTAGATATTACAAATTGTATTTAAAATGCTTTGTGCCACTTTGGGTGAACCTATCTAATGAGATGTACTACGCATAACTCGTTAGTTGGTTTCATCTCCTTGTAATTCTTAACGTTTGCAAGTTTCAAGGTAATTCATATGTAAATATAGTTAAATACATAATAAGCAACAATTAATGTATGAATTAAAAATATTTAAATGTTCTTAAATAGCATGATAATTTATTTAAAACAATGATAACTGCATGTATGGTATCAGTGCATATGTTACGCAAGCAATCAATAAGCTATCGGCGACAGACACTTAAGCCACATATAATAAAGCTACATATATCTTGTTAAAATGTTCAATCGTTAATAAAATATTTATTTATTCATCCACTCAAATTCAAATACATTTTATTTATTTGTAGTGGATGACATTTGATAACAATAGTTTTTTTTTTAATAATAATAAAAAGAAAAAAAAAACGTAACTTATTTAGCAGGATATAAATGTATCCATTATTGCATTATAATTATAATTACTTTGTAACTAAAATATTTCTTTTTAATTAAGTAAGAATTGACTTTTTTAAATTAACTACTTTAATAAAGCGATAAGCAACTTTTCTAATTACTGTGAATTATGAAACATTTCCTTTACTAATGAGATGGGTGATTTTTATAATAACGATGTGTAAAGTCAATATCGGTGCACTGTTTACTTCATGCAGGATGTTTTTTCAGCAGTTCCGTATCGCTATGTCTGGTAAACATGTTAATCACGTTATCATATGTGGTATTAGTTACATTTTCTTTTATTATATTTAAGAGGCTGTTACATGAAACTCATCATTTCAAGCAAATTGCGGACTTCCTAAAGTTATGAAATACATATAAAATAATTTTAGGTTATTGTGACATATCTAATTATTTAGTCAAAAAAAAAGATTAAAATTTGTATTTTTGAAAATTTATATTTTATTGGATAATTAACAAAGATATAATTCAAATCTCATGGTCTCATTGTATAAATAAGGTATAAGAACATTTAAATTGTAATAACGCACTGATTTTTACCACAACTTTGGAATTTATGGTGCCTTATGGAATAAAAATGTAAATATAACGGGTAAAGGTCGACGTACCATCAAGTCACACTTGAGTATTTAGTAGAATAAACAAACGTGAACAATATATTTTAATTTCTGCCAATTTGTTTTTCATCGTATACATACAAAGAGATACATGAGGTTAGACAAAACATAAAAAAACAGGTAATTTCGCTAAGAATGGCGTTGTTAATGACTCAAAAAATATTAGAAGATTGGATGGAACTAAAACTAGTTAAAATACAAACTCAGTTAACAGCACATACGTCTCACTTTTTAAACTACATTAAATATTTTTAAATTCAGTTTAATTACTCAAATTATTTAATAAAACTTGTATGGATAGTATTTACTATCGCCATTTGAGCTTTTGATGAAAACGTTTCGACAAAGAAGTTTAATTTGATTTTAATTTATCTAACGACGACAATATTCCGTATGACATCGGACTGTGGATACAATTTCCGTGTCAGTGGACTTCGTATTATATCACTGCCGGATCGATGCGGCCGATAAATCTGGCTCTATGCTTGTTTGCGTCGCGATCATCTGTCAATTTTATTGCCGGAATATAAACGGGACAATTAATGTGCCATCTTCTTTATTTCCTTGTTATCAGCCTTGTACAGTGAGTTATAAATCGACGACGATGAGACACTGTGACTCCTCCAAGAGACTAATGATTATAACATTGATGAAATTAATTACGAAAATAAGTGGGTTGCTCATAGGTGTATATATTATGTTATAATGAAATATGTATCGTCATAAACATACTTTGTGATTAAGCACGATACAATATTACAATTGTAGCAGGAATAGTAACAACCATTTACAAAAACAACGTTACACGCAACCATTTGTTATATTTTATTTATTTTTGTTTCATTCTCTAATTAATTGTTATAAGATGGTTATAAGATGCTTTGTCATATTAAAAATATTGACTACTTATGTCTATTAGCATCGACTTACTTGTAATCTTGGAAATAAACTCCAATCCAAAAAAAACATCGGAAATTCTAAAATAAATCGCTTACGGATCTGTAGGTGTATCACTGGGTTTGTTATTTCAAATTGATATTTATTTTGAAATTGTTAAAAATATATACTACCTGAAATTATGTGCAAGAATATAATAGTTTGAAACATTACGATTGTATTAAATGTTTTTTGCGACTTTTCATCGAAGCATAAACATAAAAGTCACAGCGTAATTGCTATTCTGAAGTTTGTAACCGCAAAAAGGCAAGGAGAGTTTCGTAGCAGCCTGCGGGCTTATTTACATAAAGTGGAATAATTAATTGCAACTTAAAAGACAAAAGATAGCCGGTCGGTCGCTATTCATGTAAATTGAGTCTAGAATAGAGCTCAGTTTGAATAGATTTTTATATAAATCTCGTTTAAAGATTATACAATGCAGATTGAGCATGACAGACAGACTTTTGTAAGCCAAGTTTTCCATCGACATTCTTAATTTGCTCTTATTTTATTTAAATAAGCAATAACAGGTAGAAGAACAGAAATGTTCTGAGAAGATTTTAATTATTATATGTTGTTAAGTATGCTATATATGGCGTACGATGGCATAAATGTATTCTAATGAAATTCAAATTATTCTAATTGAATTGAACTGAATTGCCTATCATGACCAGTCTTGATACAAGAAGCGGCAACACATTTCCAACGAAAATATTTTTTACTCAAAGTTATAGAGAAATCCTAGCACTGATGATTGTTTTTCTTTTGTTATTATAGTATTTATCAAAGTAATAGACAGCCAAAGTAACCATTTTATTTCTATACTTTATTATATTTTAATATCATAATTGATTTTAATGAACTAAGGAATACGTACATACATTTGACATTTGAGTTAGTACATACAAAACGAACGTTGCCACTGAAACATTTCTTACAAATGTCGCCAGGAAAATGGTAAGGAAAATTAATCACGTCGCGAGATATGAAATAGAACACAGTTCGACAAAATGGTACGTGTCCTGAATTGGTGATTTAACCAAAACTCATTAAGCTGATAGTTCGATGCGGGACAGATAATTTATCTTGTCACTCCTGCTTTCATCTACTTGACGAACCAATTTGTATTTTGCGATGTACATCACGATATTGGCGTTGAATATACGAGTAGATTCAAGACAGTTATAATACAGAAATGTTACAGAATATAAAGTATAATATATTGTATATAATACATTGTATAGGTAGATTGGAAGTGCTCACATGCTTACGAATTATGCCTTTAAAGAATGGGAGTTGGATAGAAGTCGCTTAGTAGCCATTCAGTTCTTCGGAGGCGTTAAGCTCTAGGTTAGTCCTAAGCTTTGCAGCAGTAGAGTATAGTAACGAGAATAACCGGGTTAGATTATTGCATTATAGTGAGAAATCTACAATCTACATACAAGTATCCACTATGATCAAATTCCTATTGGTATTCTCGAATCCACAGATCAGAATCGCTGTTGATTCCATTGTTAACCTATTTTAAAGACAGTTTTAATTAAGGCAAATTTTACGATTATGTGTCGTCAAATCTACCATATTCATTAAAGTAAATAATCATAATACATACCATTATGATAATCTTAAGAAATTGATCTATTTAATTTGCGAATTACTAGCTTTGCGACAAGCTCACAACATCCGTAAGTTACATATCTGAATGATAGGTAATGTTTATTTTATTTTGCTAATTGTAACGAAATATATTGATTTTGTATTGATAGTCAAAGCTTTATCAGAATCAGTATCTGGTATACCGCAAGCAGTTTCTATTTAACAGACACATAAAGTACATACTTGTGTTTAAACTTTAAATACTGTGAATTACTAAAGACATTTTTTGGCCAACTAATGTTTAATTATCACCGCTGCGTTTGGTATTGGTTAGAAGTATTTAAAATAGCTTTGATTATAGATATAGGGCTCCTCCAGTTTATGCTGTGTTTTTACCAGTCTTGAATATTGATTAATCCTTCAAATTGAGTAATCAGGATTTCGTCTCTATCACGAAATTACTCAACCAATTCATCGAGTATTGGATATTGGCAAAATTCCAATTACATAACTGGTTTTTAGATTATAAAGATGAACAAATTTATTTAAATTATTCCGGCTCAACCAGAATAATCGCTTCCACGTTCCCTTTGAGCCAGTAATTACTGATTTCAAATTGATTATTATTAACGTGAAAGTGGAATTTTAAAATAATTTAAAAATATAGTAGAACCAAATTTAAAAAGGAGCATTTTTAGCAACACCATCAACAAAATATCAAGTCATATGAATTCATATGTTTTAGTTTAGCAACTTGAACATCTGAAGGATCTAAAAATTTCATTGTACTCGTATACGTCTACAAGAAAAACATACCTTTGTAAATAAACAAGCTAAAATTTATTGTGAACGTTAATACTGATATGTTGGACTTATTCTGTTAGATTCCATAATTGTAAGCTCAGCGCTATATTTCATGAGCCTCCAATTACAAGTTGAAACGGCTAATTAAAAATGCCCCATAAATTAATTTAACTTGATGGATGTTTTATGCACGCCAAGATTAAAGTATTAACGATGTTGTAAAACTAACGTGATGTATACTCCGGGCTAGGCTTGGGTGATTGGGTAAGGAGTTCCAACTTGGAGCTTTTACCGCTCCAATCTCAGTCTCTACTGCGGGTCGTTCCACGTGTGTTCTAAACGTAGCCGTAATGAATATGTTTTATGCTTCATTATGAGCAAAGTTATATGCGCGCTTACATAATATTACAAGCCCACTATATAATAGACGCAACAGGTTGGATTTTCATTTTATTAACTGTAAAAATTGACCTAGACAGATTACCGCGTTGAGAAATCATAATCATTATCGCGATAAAAAAATTTTATCGGCAGTTATGTAACCAGCAATAAAATACTCAGTTTAATATTTCTATATTTATTATCTGCAGTAATTTTTTACTCGTTTTTTTTTTCAAGTTTCTTTGCATATGAACGAACTTAAACGGTAGTTCCAAAAAGCAAAAAAACAAATCTTCCTACTGGTCCAACGGACGACAGAAAAAAGCAATCAGATCTACATATATATAAAATTAGTATTAATTAACTTTATATTTATTATATTTATATTATAAATTTTTGCATGTATAGAAATATATACCATCGTACAGTGTGTTTGCGGATTGTTGTAAAGTAAATTAATACTAATTTAATAACAACGAATTTCCGCAAAGTAATACCTGATACTATCAACTATATCTATATATAAAGTCACGTGAGTTATTAAGGTAAAAATTTAAAGGAATAACTGTACTCACCGTAGCCAGTCAATATATATTTATAGTAATTTATATTTATTAAAAAAATAACTAAATATTTATAAGCGTAAAAGTGATACATACAATCGTGGAACAACAAATAGGCATAATTGAATTACGTCTTATAAAGGTTCAGCGTTCTTTTATGGGGCTTGGAGTTCCATTTTATAATCAAGTTCCAAAGTGACAAACGTGACTTACCCATTGGAACTTTCAACATATTTTGGCAAAACAGGGTGTCGTAAGAGGCGACAAAAGCTAGCTTGCTTGGCGGTAGGGCTTCGCGTAATGATTATATTATTAGTATTATTATTAAGTCATTAATAATATTACTGGTATTATTATCTTTCCCTGAAGTCTGCCTGGCTAGCTACAACCCTCCTGCTTGAGTCAACCGCCAAATGACTCGTCGTTTTCCGGCTGGGGGCTAGAGAGCTAGTTCGTTCCTTCTTACCTTCTCAGTTCCTGGCCGACAACGCATCAGTGATACCATTGATTTTGCTGATGTCCATGGGTGACGGTGACCACTTAGCATCAGATGGCTCGTCTGCTCGTTTGTCGGCTATTAACATAAAAAAACCCAGCACGTTAAAGCACATATTATAGGTAAAGGATATTATGGTATCCATCCATCCATCCATCAGCCTTTGGAGGTCCACTGCTGGACATAGGCCTCTCCTAACTTGCGCCACTCTGACCGGTCCTGTGCCTTCTGAATCCAGCGGATGCCCGCTGTCTTCTTCAGGTCGTCAGTCCACCTGGTCGGGGGGCGTCCTATGCTCCTTTTTCCGAGAATATATAGGGTATTTTTATTATGGTATATATGAATATATTGATGACAACGACGCATGGAAATAATAGTGTCGAAAACAGTTCCGCGTGTTTTAAAAGATGTGCTGGTGAGTTTCTTTGGGTGTTTCTTCTCCTTATGTTAAAGAACCTTTTCGATACGGTAGTAGGAGCAAAAAATGACGTGCATAAGTGTATTAACAGAATTTAAAATTTGCATGTGACACATGACTAGCATTGCCATCAAGGTGTATATAATACAGTTATATTAGTATAAATAAGGAGTACAAAATTTGCATGCCTTAATGGGTTTATTGTGTCGAACATGTTACCCTAACACTTTCTGTGTGTGGTACATTCAAGCAAATAGATATATTTGAATTAAAATTTAAAAAAGGGGCCTTGCTCAATATTTACGTTATGCTTTCGTTCCACGATTAATACAAAGCAATTATCAGTGATTTTTTAACGTTATAAAAGTTTACATACAGCCTTACTACTTACTACTTGCGCTGTCAAATAAACTTAACTATCGAGTTCAACTAACCGTAGATAGTCCATCCGGTTCGACAGATATTGTAACACTTTAAAATATTGGACCACCTACAGTACTGATTTTTATCTCATCACACTCATATAAAATGAAACTATACTTAACTGCATACTGTTAATCAAATAAGGTTTATAGAATGTTATAAAATTATACAGAATGCACTAAATTGTATCTTTAATTAAAATTCCGCTCACTCATAACGAAGTATCAAGACTAATTCAAGGAATGTTGAAACAGAACACCCTTGATACTACGCCGAATGCACGTGAAATGCAAGCAGTTAGTTTATGGAGCTTACACACTAACCAATCGTTTTGGACTGGTGCAACATAGAAAAGTTTTGTTTATTGTAATACCAGTTAAAAAAATTATGTTACATTTTTGTACTTTAATTAAATATTAAAACATATGAAAGGGAAAAATATTTGAGAATTTCAGACCTGAGTTTATTTATGTATCTGTTATTTGTCTATGGTGAATGAGAGTTTTGTATTTCGCTAGCTCATCTAAGATAGATTAAAAATCTCATATAGCATATTATAAATTTATATTTTTTTATTACGCATAATTTTAAGGCGACAACATTACTAAACCAAACTGTTATTAAATTAGTATTAATTTACTTTGCAACAATCCGTAAGCACAATGTATGATAGTATATATTCTATGCATGTATAGAAGTATATACCGTCATACATTGTGCTTGCGGATTGTTGCAAAGTAAATTAATACTAATTTAATAACAATAAATTTCCGCAAAGTAACGCCTGATACTATTAACTACAAACCAAACAGTTTCAAAAGTAATCTGTATGTTATCGAGTGTCCTATGACGTGGCTATAAGAAGTGATCTCGACATAACATTAATAGCATCGATGCAAATATACCTATTTGAAATGGTTTATGTATTATGTATACCATATTACCAATAAATAAATATATTTAGCCGTATTGGGGCGTCTTAGAATACTCCCCCCAATCCCATGCTGGCAGAACAGGGTGTCGTAAGAGGCGACAATAGCCAGCTTGCTGGGTGGTAGGATTTCGCGTATGGATTGTATTATCAATATTATTATTAAATTATTAATATTATTGCTGATATTACTATCTTTCCGTGAAGCCTGCCTGGCTAGCTAACACCCTCCTGCTTGAGTCAGCCGCCAAACGACTCGTCGTGTTCCGGCTGGGGGCTTGAGAGCCAGTACTTGCTTTCTAACCTTCTTCTTATTTCCCAGCCGACAACGCATCAGTGATATCTTTGGTCTTGCTGATGTCCATAGGCGACGGAGACCACTTACCATCAGGTGGTTCGTCTGCTCGTTTGTCGGCTATTAACATTAAAAAAAATAGAAATGAATGATATCCGACAATGTAAAGGTCGCCTTACAAAATTTACACTGCGTCGTACTTCCTCGTCGGATAAGTATCATAAGAAATGTTGAGCGTGCCTTATTATGAGAAATTTTTATCTAAGAAATACATCAAAATAACAATAACGTGGCAAAAATATTTCGAGATACTCGTAAAAGTGGCGATGTTATTTGGTTCTGTACGTGATTGATTCGCTTTTGGTGGTATAAGCCGAAATAAATTATTTAAACTATATTTTTTTGCGCTTTTACAAAAAACGGTGAAGAGTTTCATAATTTCGACGAGTAATTGGAATTATATCAATTATTTAAAACGTAAAACAGCGCTCAACCTAAAATATCTTGTATTTCGAATATTATAATATAACTCATTCTAACGACAAATCGTCGAAAGTATTCCTTTATTAACTTTAAGAACTGTGTATTCGACACACAATGGGAGGGACTTCACAAATTTTACATAAAAAAAATTCTTTGTGGAAATCTACATATTCTTATTAAATCTACTCGTATACATATGGATCGTATCTTATACGTTTTCTCCTCAAATTTTCTTGATTTTTCTTATGTTTGGTAACGACTAGTATTTACCGGCTTAAGTGTTATCAATAAAAAATAAGGAAATAGATCATTATCTAATATTTGTGGATGAATTTCGGTGACAACTTTGCAACAATCTGCGAGCTATGTACGATGTACGATGGAAAATAGCTGTAGACAAGCGCAGCACCTCCCTACCTCCTACAAAGAGACATGAACTTTAACTTAGAAAGTGAACTTTACCGCCAGCAGTCGTAAAGTCTACTTACCCTGATGATGCTCCGTTTTGAGATGAAGCACGTGTTGATATGTATATGTTCGTTAAACTTTTTTGTATTTGTAATGTAGTTATTTAATATAGTATTTTAATTTAATCACATTTTTAAATTATACTATAACATTTATTCTGTATTAGCGACCCGCCCTGACAGCGTTTGGGTTGAACAAATATTTGTATTAGTAAACATTTCGTTCATAACCCGTCACTGAATATCATCAAACCTTTCAAATTGTAAAAGAATCGGTGCCGTTGCTCCGGAAATTAGCCCCCGCATACACCAAAGTTACAAAATTTATATCCAGTTCTTATAATATTTAAACTATTACTTATTTGTTGAAAGTTGATGTGTTGTTATGTCAATGAAAATGAATCTCCAATCCAAGCAGGGGTTTAAGCGTAAAGAAGTTACGGAGTTCTATAGTGACGCCGAGGGTCTTGGGCCGATATATACATATGTATATCGAACTATAATGACACAGATATGACATGTTTAATATATATACTGCTCCTACTAGAGCTATATATATATATACTTATGTAATGTAGATGGCGTTGTAATTACCTAATTATATATGCAAACTAACGCACAATAAAATCTGCCGCAGCAAAAATTCATTTACGTAAGAAAGTGAATAAATGACTCTACCATCCCATCCCATATTACGACGGATCAACAAAGTATCAGTAATTTTTATATGACAGCATATTTTTCACCTTAATGTCTTGTGAGGTCCCGACGCCAACGCGGGTTATTCGACAACCTAAGATGATGGATAGCGTATTAATTCAATAATGGAGTTTTAAATAAACTATCATAAGCGTTAAATGGGCACATTCCCGTTTATGGGCGTGGGTTCATAACCAGTACAGAATAATTGAACTTTATGCTCACATGTCTAAAGTTGAAAATTATACGATTCTGTTATTCTTCTATAATATCAATACTGTGTCATAGTCACACGTTATTTAAGATTGAAAATGTATTGATTGTTTAGTAAAACACAATAGGGATAGTGACAACCGTGGATAAAGTATTTGACGTAGTTTGATGTCATGTGGGCGTGGATCCAAAATTGATATAGTAAATATACGAGATGTGCTCGTAACAGCAACTTTATGAATGTAAGCCATTTGAAAGCATCAATCACTGACTTTCGTTTGATATAAATAATGTGTGAACTTTATTCATAAATAGTAACATGCTCTCGCTTAACTTCTGGTAAAATAATCGGGAAGTTCATTAACATTACCTATTATAAGCACAAAAACGCAGACGAGATAGACAGACAAAATAATTGTGTGTGTGTAGGGCCGTGTCAAGATATACCGGGGCCCTAGGGCACATAAGTATTTGAAGCCCCGTTGAAAAGTAATCAATGAATTTCTTAAAAAATGTGTTAAATTTATTACCTTACCATCCCTACCACTCCCCATAATAAATTTAAATTAATTTATAGGATAATGTTAAAATTAACATTCCACTATCATGGAACTTTCCGAAGCATGTTAAATAGCTCACACGGACGCTAACAAGTGATTGAAAAATAGACTATGAACGGCGAGATTTACATACAGACGTTATAAGTTGAATTAAATAATTTTGTTGATTGAAAACCTAATTTAGTGGAAGATCAAGATTTCAATTTAAAAATACCGACAGTATCTTTTAGTAGGTATGTATAAATAGAAAAAAAATGGCCTTTTTTCGTGCGAGCTAATTAAAATGTTTATACAACCGTCACTTTTTAGAAATTTTCACATATGTATGAAAATAAAATAAATAAGTTAAAGGTTAAAACATCTAATGTCAATACCTTTCTTAAAAATGTGAATGTAGCAAACGGTAAACAATTTAAAAAAATGTATCAACAATTGAATTATTCCAAATGTAATAATGAAAAAAAAATGCACTTTTCAATTTTTTAACAGGTGTTAAATTATTTTACATGTAATAAAAAAATAATCGAATAGATTAAGATGTTTGTCATTAGTTGGCAAATAGCGGAAATGACGTAAACGGACTATAGACAACTGAGCGTTACTTCCGTCCAAAAAATTTCTAAGTTACTCTCAAGTCGCATCTAAGACACTCATATTTTCATTAAAAATTAATAAATTAGACTACTTAAAACACACGGTACTAATCAGAATAATCATTTATTGACCAACGCGCTCAAATTATGATTGTTGTACAACTTAATATTGTTTACAAAAAACCCGACTATAACAATTATTTGAATAAACTTACAAGCTGTGTAACATGTCTTCAAGATTTTCCAGTTAACTCTTAACACGCTCGCTACGATCAAAAATGCAAACAAAATAAGAGCTACACTTGCAATCGAGCAACCGAAACTAATCGCTAATTCAACTGAGTTAACAAGTGCAGCTTGACGACCCGAAGCGAGCTGTCGGGTTAATTACGTTTTGAACTTCTGGGACATTTTTTTTCTCAGAAATCAGACTAGTACTATACACAGGGAGGAAAAGGAAAGTATTAATCAAATACAGCGGCCGAGTATGTGAGAAGATAAAAACCAAGAAAGAATGTAATGGCGACCTCTCTCAAAGTCCTCTTTCCAAGCATGATTTAGGTATTTTTAAAATATTTAAAAGGGAAAATATTTGAAGAGAAAGAGAAGAGGAATAGAGGAAAGCAGGTACTGCGTTCATAGATTTATTTTTATAAAATATTTCCGTGTTACTACTCTCTTATTGGACTATTTTTATAAATAGTAAAAGAGTATCGGCTATTTTGAAACTAGTTATGTGAAATATCAGCTCGAGAATCCGATTGTGTAAGAATGACTAAGTCTTCAGGAATTACTCCATGATTGATCGAATGATATGGTGATTGAACGGATAATAAAAATGATTGAAATAGACGACGAATGATCGCTGTTCTCAAAGGTTCATAGTTGAGTACTTGAACGTATTTATTGCCATACAATTTAGAACTTTATCCGAATAATTCCCCTTCAAACTCAACCAAAATCCTATAAATATCATGCAAAACCGATTTCATTGTAGTGTATAATGTAAAAAATACATAAACATAAACTCAGAACCTCCTTTTTTGTTTGTTAAAAAGCCAATAGCATCATAATAGCGCCTTTTATAATTTATCATATAATACACGATAGTATGATAACAAATTCGATGGTACAAAGACAATAACAACGATGAGTATTTTATAATGCCCTGAGTCTCAACGTTCTTCCCCATACGTTGTTAGAATTCCGAGTATGCTCCTCACCCCGTACGTATAATACGGTTGACGTCGTATCTATTGGCCGAGTGTTTGAGAGTTCGTTGAGATGTATAGATATTCTATAGTCGTAAATTTATCATTTTGTATTTTTCTCTGTCAGTTCAGTTAATAATTAATCGAAGTCAGTTCGAATCACAAGCGAAAAATAATATAATAATACTCTTATACTGCTAAATGTTGTTTTGTATTATTCATGTACCGACGAACATTTACGATAGACAACAATACATGTTAAATCTGTCGTGAAATAAGCTTCAAAAAGCATTGTATATGTGTAAAGATTTCAGGTATCAGTAAAAGATGTTATATTCAAGAACCTAACTTGAAAAGTTACCTAACCAAGTTACCTAACTTGAAAAGTTACCTAACCAAGTTACCTAACTTGAAAAGTTACCTAACCAAGTTACCTGACTTGAAAAGGTCTTTAATTCCTTTTTTGGTTGATTGTAAATGCCCAAGACCTGCAAACGTTTGAGTCAGGAGATAATGTTAAAAAAAAGTAGTTATTATTTTAAAATATTGTGTAAAACCAAAATTATATTGAATTTTCCATGTGTTTCCATTTCCATTGTGTATAAAACAGCGCAAGCGAGCTATAAGCAAATGTTACGTTACAAACTTAAAATTTTGAATAGTGCTTCCATTGACCATAAAATCTTCGTCAAAATTTTACAATAATTGCGTTACATTATTGTATGTAAGTGCAAAAATATCACACTTGGTTAGCGAAGTTTTCATACTATTTAGTGAATAAGTGGTATCTACTCCATGTAAGGTATTAACTGTACAAATAGATCATGCAAACAAATCAGTAATAGATACCGAAGTCATTGATCCCGATATATAATTAAAGAGCTGTGAGGCAATTTACGTCATATTCCAGTTTCGTGGCGTTAGTTGTTGACTATAAAATTATCTAAACGATTTAATGTCAGGATTAAATTAGCTTTCCCTGATCGTGTGTTGGAAATACCTAACAACTATTCGTCAAAAATATAACGTCAGTTTGAACGGTTTATACTATCCATTTTTAGATTGTCATGCTTAAACTCATTACAGATAAATCAGGTCTCTTAACAGCTCATGGTATTTTTCCGTCCCCGAGAAAATGATAACTAATGTAATGTATTGTGAACAAACTAAGTGTAATTTTACAATCCCCGTAGAACCTAGCCCACTGAGTATGATACAAGGGATGCCTCCTTTCATTCCCGGTACTTTCATATTCTAAACGTCTTGCCTGTATGTGCCTTTTTTATGTTAATAGCCGACAAACGAGCGGACGAGCTGATGGTAAATGGTCAACGTCACCCATGGACATCAGCGAGATCACTGATGCGTTGTCGGCCAGGAAATGAGAAGGTAAGAAAGAAAGTAGTGGCTCTCAAGCCCCCAGTCGGAACACGCTAAGTCGTTTGGTGGCTGACTCAAGCAAAAGGGTGGTAGCTAACCAAGGGGGGCTCCACATAAAGATAATAATAAAGATATGATTTTAAACTTATATCGGCGTGGACAACATAGTTTAAATACTATAACGGGTAGTTCACCGTGACCATGATCTATGTAATTGGGTGGAAATATCGGTAAAAATAAACAAAAATTCGTGAGTACCTGTTACAGTTAAATGTACCTACAAGATTATTATTTAATTCCAAATATAGACGAACTATGTGAGGACTACTTATGGACCATGGAGGAAATCTTACACCTGGGTTGAACACTCTTATTTTGTACATCAATAGCAAGAAGAAAAACTGATTATAATATCAAACAGATATTTTAATGGCGTTTATGTGGCAGTTTAGGTAACGATAGCAAATATAACAAATAATATAAAAAAAAAAAACTATGTGCCATATTTGTATATTCTTCTTCTTTTTTCACATTTTCATGCATTGTCATGCACTTCTGAGTTATGGTCCAAATTTCAAGTATCTAGCTCATCGGGAAGTTAGTTAAAAATCAATTACAAAATTCCACCCGGACAGACATTCAAGAAAGCGAGTTAATAAAAACATGGTGAAAAAGAGACTAGTTCGAATTAAAATAACATTTTTTGATTTTGAGTAACATATTCTAAAATAATGTTTCCATGCATCGACTGTACACTATCAAGGTTTTTAATCCCATCGCATTAATTACACATCCATAAAGTTCCAACTCTCTATAATTAAGCTTCGTTCGAAATAAACTTTCACATTACTATTATCAGTTGTGGTTACAACCAACCGGCAATCTGTTTGTATACAAAGAGACATGTTCGTGTTTATGACGTGTTATTAGTCGAGCTATGTCCAAAACGAGTTATGTGGAAATATCAGTTCAGAAATGAACTATTAGAATTTTCGACTAACCGTCTATTCGCAAGTGTGTGTAATTCAAAGGCGTTACTTGATCACTAGAAGTAAGAATTAAAAAAAAGAATAGTAATTAAAAAAAAATCTGGTTCGATAATACTGAGCGGATACAGGTCATATTTCCATAGCGTTGTATTGAATTATTTTATATGAAAAACCTATTAATTTTATATTAATAAAAATGGTTAATGTCGTAATACTCCGAAAATAATTGCACCAATTGAAGATAATTACGAATCGTATTTACGCCATCGCCATATCCAAATAATGCCATTGCAAAAAAGAGGTAAACAGCTTTACGAAGAACGTGAGAAACTTTTGTGAGAATTCATACCTTCTCAATTTTCGAATTGGCCACGAATCTCTCAACCGATTCACAATGGTCTAGCTTTGTGAACTGCACTCAAAGTCAGCTTACGAGTAGTAGGAACCGAATACTTGGCGGTATGTTTCCGAAAATAATTCAAATATGATATGGTTTGCGATTTAAAGTTCCTTCTTGATTTTCAGTAATAAATAATTTATTGATTACGACATATAAAAATAATTCAAGTGGTCGTTTTTACGTCAAATTATCACACTTAATTTTGTAACAGAATAATTGTTATTGTAGAATTCACTCGATCGTGCGTTGTTTTCTATTAAATTTGTTTCAATTCCCGAACTCTACTTTAGCGGACTTAGTAAAAATTAATATTTGCCGTATTACTAGGAATACACTCTATTTATTAATCCATAATAATAATAATGAAACTGTGACTGGGTAGAGTTTGTACATGGAATATTTTTCGAAAATTTTAAGGTAGGGAGACTTTATTGTCGATACATAATTTTTTGGAATTTTTCTTTCTGTCTGTCACTGAACAGGTTTGGATGATACTTGGAATTTTAGTATCTAGGGTACTTCTTATCCCGGGAAATAAATCTGTTCCCGCGGCATGGGAAATAAAAGTTAATATGGACATTCTGCTAAGAGGGTAGTGAATAAAATTTTGACTGTCTGGCTATAGTTATTATAATAAATTAATGTGTCTAATTCATAGATTAATAATAGGTTGGGGAGAAAGCATTTTCGCATTTTAGTATGTTCAGAACTTGTAATAAAATCTCCTTGACTATACCATTTGCATCTGGCCAGTTTTGGTATCATTAAAAAGTTTAAATTTTAAAGAAGATAATTTCAAATTCTAATTTGGAAAATGTGTGATTTTCATTTGTTTTGCTTACTGCCAAGATGAGTGAGTGTAATGAAGAAATTCGCAACGTTTTCAAATTTTACTACAAAAAAGGCTAAAATGCAACGCAGGCCGCGAAAAAAATTTGTGATGTTTATGGACCTAGTGCAGTGTCTGTGAGAGCAACACAAAATTGGTTTAAGCGTTTTCAATCCGGAAATTTTAATGTCAAAGATGCACGTCGCTCTGGTCGCCCTGTCACGGATAAAATGGATGCCATTTTTGAAAAAGTGGAGCAAGATCGGCATAGCAGTAGTTACGACGTAGCTGAAGAACTGGAAATTGATCAGAAAACAGTTTTGCCGCATTTGGGCAAAGCTGGGTACACAAAAAAGCTCGATATTTGGATGCCACACGAACTCACTGAAAGAAACCTCATGAATCGTGTCCTCATTTGCGATTCTTTATTACAACGTAATGAAACCGAACAATTTTTTAAGAAGCTAATAACTGGTGATGAAAATGAAAAATGAAAAGTGGATCACGCACGACAAGAACTTGCGAAAAAGGTCGTGGTCAAAGGCCTGTCAGGCTTCACAGACTGTGGCGAAACTCGGGTTAACTCTCAACAAGGTGATGCTGTGTGTATGGTGGGCTTGGAAGGGCATCATTCATTATGAGTTGTTACCGCCAGGCAGGACCATCGATTCTGAACTCTACTGCGAACAACTGATGAGACTAAAGCAAGAAGTTGAGAGAAAGCGGCCGGAATTAGTCAATAAAATGGGTGTGACTTTTCATCATGATAACGCTAGATCTCACACATTTTGGCGACTTAGCAAAAACTAAGAGACTTTGGCTGGGAGATGATGATGCATCCACCGTATAGCCTTGACCTTGTACCATCAGATTTCTACCTGTTTCGGTCTCTTCAGAATTCTTTAGGCAGTGTCAGTTTAACATCACGTGAGGACTGCCAAAACTACTTGACGCAATTTTTTGATCAGAATCCCTAGAATTTCTATAGCAATGGGATCATGTTCCTACCCACAGGATGGCAAAAAGTTATCGAACAAAATGGTACTTATATACTTTAGTTAAATTTAAAAAAACTTTATTAAAAAATGTTTTGATTTTCATAAAAAATTCGAAAAGACTTTCTCCCCAATCAAATATAACAAACCTAAAATAAAGCGGGTGCTATAGTTTACTAGTTAATATTAAGTACTATACTTATAGATGAATCAAAATTTCGGAAACGTCTTATAAAATAAAATAAAGAGAATTCCTATAAAACACACACGATCCTTCTCTTGGAATGTTGCCATATCCAACGTTATCCTTGGCCGATAGAAAAATATTACTTACTGCAGCTGTAGCGTGACACAAAAAGTTGGCGCTGTGCTAGGGCAAAAAGCGTTGATGTGTCAGACTTGGGTAACGTCATTCTTGCCTTTTTATCCTGTCATGTATTCCAGAAGTATAATGTTTGAATATACTATCCGACTGAATAGAATAGAAGCGGTAACAGAAAACATTATTGACTTTCAGTGCTAATTATATTAATCAATGTTCGCGTATAAAATAACAATCTGTTTCCAATTTTTTTTTTATTGACAACTCATTACCTATTAAACAAACAAATTAAAAGATATTCAGTTAACAAACACAGAAGAAAAATATACTGAATTTATCTGTATTATTTAGATATAGATATAGATATAGATATGGATATGGATATGGATACGGATACGGATACGGATACGGACACGGACACGGACACGGACACGGACACGGACACGGACACGGACACGGACACGGACACGGACACGGACACGGACACGGACACGGACACGGACACGGACACAGACACAGACACAGATACAGATACAGATACAGATACAGATACAGATACAGATACAGATACAGATACAGATATAGATATAGATAAAAGACTGGATACAAATTAATTTAATTAGTATTCCACAATACAAACTTAGAGAATATTTTATTACATATCTAAAGTGTAAGATATCGTGTGTCTCTTGTAAATTGTTTTATGAGACATTACAAGACAAAGACTTTTTACATGTTTAAGATTTACATTGTTTTTCTTTCGTATGTTTAACTTTCTTTCGTCCATAATTTAACCTGCTAAATGACGGACGAATAGTTGCCGAGTTTAAGTCATCCAACTTGATACGATAAAATAAGATGGTATTTGTGTAATGTGGTACATTTCTGTATCGGGCTGTTTACCTGCCGATCTCTATCAAAAATTAGCTATGAAATGTTTTTTCTGTACTTCAGTACACGTTGGAAGAATCAGTAATTAGAACGTTCAATGCTTTCTTGTTCGCTGCTGTGCTTGTTTGTACCTTGAGCATAAATGAAGGTGGCTTTTTACCACTATGTGACACGCCTGCTTATGAGTCGGCTATCAACTTAAAATTGTATATGAGTGATTAATTTCCTTGTATATGTATATATTGTACAACATTTTGAGAATCATGACTGTTGTAACACATGGCGTAAGCAACAAAAGGTCGCTCAGAAGCACCAACCAACCAACTCCGAGGTTTTTGCTTGGTTGGGTTTTGTAACATAGCCAATTTAGTCAGAACCCACATTTTGTATGGTCTACACAAAAACTATCTATTACTACAATAGCGTGAAGCTCATTAGTTCATTGTAAGAACAGCTGATATATCACGACTTTGTTGGCACACCGTACGGAGCAAAAAGGAAACGATATATCATGCCTAGGCGCCGTTCTCTCATTACCTTGTTTTTGTTCATTGCAACAAAATAAACATTAGCGGCAATGGATTAAGATATAGTGTGTTTAGGATTAACGTCATTCGCTAACATATTGATGTAATTGTATGCTTTGGATTTAAGATTTAAAATAATCGTTATATACATACAATACATAAACACTCTGTGTGTTAGTATTAACATGGAAAGAACTAGTTAATACATTAGTATTACAAAAATATAGCACATCTGTCAACAAAGCACGCATAGCTCGACGTTAGGCGCCGAATCGTAATTGATCGACTTCATTAAGCAACTTAGGGTGGGGTTGGTAGGTCGGTGCATGGGTGAGCACTAATAATATATTTTTTATTTCTCGAGTTTTTGTGCCTTGAACTGTTTCAGTTGTTAACGATAAATGACGACTAATGACCATTAAGCCATTAAGCCATGTGCGAAGTATTGGAACAAAAGAACTCCTAACTTTTGGATTTGCCATAATCCTTTCTTTAATCTGCAGTGGCATTCCTGATAGATTACAGTTTAGGTTACCTTAGGAGGAGGTTCTCTGCAGTGAACTGCTAATTTATTAAAGAAAATAAAAAAAATATTTTGAAATATATTAGGGACTATTAATGTATACTACTATGTTAATACTAATGTTTTTAATGTAGGTAAAATGAGAAATAGCCCTGAACATTTTTATATTCTATTAGGCTCGTTTATTAGCTATTAGCTATTATCAGTCAGTCAATCAATCTGTTCGTCGAAAAGGGATTTATCCAACCGAATTTGTATTAGACAGAAATGTCAAAGTAAACGATAGAAATGTCACATTTTTATTGAGATTTTCATGCACAAATAACATCCAAAATTAATATTTTTTTGATGGATTTTCGAATAAATTTATTTTACACCAACTCTGGCCTGATAATTACGAAAGCACCAAAAAAAATGAGGCAAAACGGTCGAACGGTTCTGAAGTGATGATATTCTTTGGGCAATTGATTTTTGGTTAAATAGATTATTTTTCTCATTTCATCCATTAGATAATAACTGAAGCATTCAGTGAAACAAAACAATAATAACGACTTTGATCTAAAATGTCTGCGCCATTATGTTTCTGATAACTTTAACAATAATCATTGGTAATGGTTAGATGTCTGTAAGAAATTACTCTTACCTCAAATTTCACTAATATTCACTAAGGGAACTGGGTGTATGAATTAATTAATATAAATCACTTAGGAACAAAACGATTGTTGTGTTTCATTACTCCGATTTGAAAAAATGATTTTGTTAACTGACATGTTTTTAAGTTTTTTTTTTAAACATTACTTTTAACGGTTTCATATTTATCTTCAATGACAAACTGTAACATATAGATTAAATGACCCAATAAGTATGAGAATTTGTTTCGACAGAATAATAATAAAATATCTGGAATATAATTTAAAAAATAGGTATACAGTTTTATTTACTTCACAACTATACCTAAGGTCATAAGCCTTAAACTTTACGGGACCTTAGATTTTTCTGTGGTTGTATTTGATTTATAACGTTCATCATTGTTCGAGCAAATCTAGTTCGAATTAGTTTTGTTTTTGTTGTCTAATGTATGTTTTGTTGGTTATTCATTTCTTTTGACCTTTGATTACTGATAATTACTAAATACTAACTTTAATAACGTTTAAATATATTAATTCAAACATTTATACTTATATTGGATTAATTTCAACTTTAACTCTGGTTTATCATAGTCAAAGGCAAATCCATGCATGCATGGAAACTGGAAACATGGTTTTCAAATTAATGTAACATTTCATATAATGCAACAGCTCAGGATACTGTTTTCAATTCTAGATCTTATGATTTTTCGTTATTTCTTGCCATAGTTGGTTACCATAGCAACAACTCTAATTTTGAATATCTAATAATTTTGAAGTTTTTATTGAAAATATTGTATTCTATTTGCTAGAGAAAAGTTTGCTTCAGATTCTATATTGTCATACTGGCAAAATATGGATGATTAAAATCTTTCGATATATTTACGAAATATAAAAATATTTTACTAAATAATTTAAATACTGCAATAGTAATAATGTGATGCAAGATAATATGTATTTATATAATTCTATTGAGAGGATATTTTTATTACTATTTTACATGCCACATTAGTGGTTACGAAAACTTAGATGACAACTAAAGGTTGCATTGAAGAACAAAAGATGAAACATGCGTTTACGCATCACGGTTGAGAAAGTGGGGTTTGCCGATCTAATGTAAATACTTAAAATTGTTATACACCAATTTAGTCTAGCGGTTACCACTACTGAAATTATTGTCATAACACACGTGTTTGGAGAAAGACACTCATGTGACCGCTTTCTCCCATCTCTTCTCTGAGATCATTGCAACTTAAGTTTGAATGTTCTACACGCCAAACTGTTCATCAGCATCATTGTCAAAACGTTAAACTATTCTACTGCAGAGACGGCAATTTCCATCTTAATGAGATATATAGTAGATTATGATATATACCATTGTCATTCCGAGTACGCTTTGATCGCCAATAGCGAGGTTGTGTAAACACTCCATTGAGAACACTATGCAAAATTTATTGTGGATGTAATGTATTTATTTAAATATGTATGTTTATTTGTATAAATATATTTGATTTCACAATTCAAACAAACATCTTCCGTATGACTCTGAATTTCAAACCACTAGATCGCCGCCACTATTACCAACATTTTAAAAACATTTAAAATACCCTGTTCTAAAATTCCGCCAGAAGCCCAATTAGTGCTGCCTAATACGTCTCATTATCTTTCGTCGAGGAGTTAACGAATACTCACGTATTCGTGGATGCGTCGAATCGTTTGTCAGGGCACTGTTCCGGATCGTTAACTTTGCTTGTTATAACTTCATAGCACTTTAGGGCGCACAGAATTTAAATTAAGTTCCGTGAAGCACTATATTTCAGGTGCAAAAGTTAGAAGTTTCAAACCCATTTCATGCTGTTCATGCCAGTGTCCCTTCGTAGCGAAGGGAAGGTTATAGTATGCAAAATAATGTATGATAGTAACAAGCTAGGATTTATGAACTTTAATTTTTAAATTGTAAGAGTGTATAAATGAGTAATCATGCTACATGATGGTAATTAGCCATCTTTTACTATTTCTAACATCATCAATGCATCGCAATTTTATTTATTAGAAGTATGACCTATCTATTTATTTACATTTCCCTTTAATAATTACATGTCTATATTTGCATTTCTCGTGGAAATAGCAATGTACGTAACAGTTTGGATGTCAGCATCGCCATCGTAGTCAAACATAAGCCGCTCCCTGAAGTGAACATACATATATGAGCGGAACGACTTCAAGTGCAAATGTGCTAAAATTTATCTTTTAGATTAATAATTCTTAGTCTGAAATAATAACTAGACCTACAACATATCAGAGTGCGCGTAAAAAAATAATATCGTTCACAACGAGACTTACTTATTTTTCTGGCATAAATGATTTTTCTATTGCCATTTCAAGTAATTACAGACGAAGACTAAGAGCGAAAAATAATCAATAAGACATAAAGTAATTATTAAAAAAATATATATACGTCAAGAACTTTTTTCGACATGGAACAATATTAAAACATACGCGACAGTCACTCAATATAAAAGAAGATGGCAGGATGTAGATTAAACTATTGTTTTTATACAGTAACAAATGACGATGAAACACAATAAGAAAGAAAGACTGAACAAATTGGCTCTAAGGTATTTTTCATAACGGTTACGTAACCACATACGAGTAGCGGGATATACCCAACCACGCGAAGTCTTGTTCTATGAATTATTTTTTATTTATATACCCACAACAGGCCTCATTGTAATTGCGGTCATGCATTATAATCAATGCGGCGATGTTATCTACTCTATGCAAAGGCAGTAAGGGTCGTTTTGAATTAATTTTATTTTACACTGATGGTAACGTTTCCAAACCGTTCCCATCATGCATTGTTTCCCATAAATTGTTGTAGATGAAGTGCATATTTTGCATCGATGGTGGACCTTTATGAATATAAAATTAAAATTGGAGTCTGGTAGCAAATTAAATTATGTAATCTACATAAAATATACATAAGTCGCCTTGTTTTGTTATTGGAACAGGCTCGAAGGACCAGAGTACTATTTACTCGTATTCGTATTCGTATGCTTTCTTCTGAACACATTGCAGGTATACTTTAAGTTAAAGCATTCACGTCACGTCTTCAACAAGTCACCCGACTCATCATACTGACTTACTGCGTAAGACAAATTTAAATTCCTCGCTTGGGCTGGAAATCTTTACGTAATAACAATGTAATGGCTCATTACTTTCAATGATACCAATTATTTGTAGTATCGATATCACAAGTAATTTAGCGATACATTATTTATAGTAATATGTACATTATTTTCTTAATGTTTCTATTAATATAAATGGGCTATAATTATTAATTATTCGGGGTGTGTGAGGCTCCATCCATCCTTGAGTCCAAGCCAACTTTCTATGCTCGTAGTGCACCCAGTTGAACAACGGACGAGGCCATGGCAAACAGTCTCTCCTGTTGGAGGACACTGGGCTCATTATCATCCAGTTTAATCCCGACGATGCTTGCATTGTGTTAGGGTATCTTGATCGATTCGCTAGCTACCCTCATTCTAAAATGTAACGTGAAATATTTCACACGTATTTCGGTTGCAGTAACTTTTTGGCCAACAGCACTTCGGTGATGCCTTTGGTATTACAATGACTATGGACGACGGTGATCACTTACTATCGGATAAGGATCGACTGTTCGTTTGTCGACTGGTTACATAAAACAAAAAAAAAATTGGCATTAATGGCTCTGGTATCTTCGTGATTCAGAAGACCTAACGCGGATTTGAGCATGCTGCTCCACTGCGGATTGATTAATCACTTAGTAATAAACTCAAGTATCGGAAGTTTTTATGTCATCTGGAAGCACGCAAGCACTTGAGAAGTTTTGACGCTTTTTCAAATTTTCTATCGCTTAACTTAACTTTGGATCACCTGCGACTAACACATCCGATTAGGGCGCATAATGCCGTTTCTCATTTAAGTATGTCATTCCAGCACTGGTTACGATTAAAAGGCACAATAGATTTACAATCTATTAAAATTGTAAAGATGCTGGTAGCTAGACGTAAAGCGTATATGTACGTATACGCGTACGCATCCGCCACGCCATTGCGCCCAGACATTTCACATTACAAAAAGGATTACACATGGATACTAAAATGGATTCGGTTATAACCGAATCGAACTGGTGATGATATGGTACTGGAATAAGTTTTTTATACACATTTTATTTATATAGCAGACTTAGTCTTCGAATTAGGCTTGCGGTCTTATGTCATTAAAACATGACATATCAGATATGACTTGTTAAACGCAATCGCTAAATCTAATCATTGGTAGAAACAGTAATTTAACAATATTTTGGTTATCAATCAGAGAATAATTTCGCCAACTGCAGTATTTACTTATCTAAATTTGGTACCCCTTTAAGGTTAAATGTAAAAGATGCAGTATAAAAGGAGATATTTATTACTACATATATTAAACATGTACCTAGTGCAGTGAGTGCATATACTTCAACCAAATTTAAATTAAAGAAAAAATGTGTGAAAATAGCTTAACATTTTCACTGATATTATAATGTCGTTTTACGATCTTGTCTTAACAACTCAGAGGTATACTTTTAAATGTCAAAGATTTGGTATATTTCAAAGTTAATGTTTAGGATGATAGCTCTTTTCATCTGTCGCTGCTGAAGCTGATGTATTCGTATCTGTTAAATATTTTATGTTTTCTTTTAATCTTATCTTTGGATTTTCTCTTAAGCTAGTTTTCACATTACTCCATATTTTAAGACAGTCATAATATTTTTATGATGATTCTATAACATGTTAAGCACTTTATTTTGTTAAAGAACATTTCTCTGAAACACATTTATCGCCCTCATGAGATTGTATTGGGTATGTATGTAAATTGTATATAACACTGTCAAATTTTAAATGTAAATATTTGACATATTAGAAAAATCCAAACGCCTGTCCGTAATATCAAATTTAAGAAAGACCTACAAGTAAATAACCAATTTATATCGTATGACATAAAAATCAGATCACCGACGCTGGTGTGTACTTCAGATTCGTTTCTGAGTATTGGGTTTTTATTACATTTCATATTTATGGCATTTATTGTGTGATATACGTAGGTCTTGAAGAAAAAGTTAACAAACCCTCTGGGGTACTACATCAATTTAGAACATAGGACGGTGTCTTGTATGACGATGTCAATTTAAAAAAAAAAAATTGGTGTAAATCGCAGAAATGTCATACTTATATAAATTGTTACCAAAATTGAATGTCTAACAGTTATCTAATTATATTTTAATTGGATTTACTATATTTTACTTGGTTGTTACTGTTATTCATTATTTAAATATTCGTTAATCGTTTTATTACTATTAATCATTAGGAGTTGTTTTAATTAATTTATAAATTTGATGTATCTTTTTAAATTTAATTTCATGTGTAATTAATATGACGTAGGCGCTTGACGAATGCATTTTGATGCAGCAGGAGGGTAGCGCTATATACATATGTTCCGTGTCATATTGCCCTGTTTGTATACAAACCTTTTTTTAACAAATATAATTTATAAATTTCTAAGATAGATCATAACGTCACGGAAAAAATTTTGCATGTTCTAAAGTGAAATCATTTTCTTTGTGCTGTGTTGGCAATAACATGAATCTTTTCTACAGCTATAAAGAATAAGTACATCTCTGTAATTTTTTTTTTTCATCCCATCGTTTTTAACATAGAAAGCTTTATTATGGAAGACAAGACATGGTGAAATAGCCCCCTCTTTAAAACAATATGTATTTAAATAACAATGTGTCAGCAATACTCGTTAGATTACCGTTTACTTAACTTTATAATTCAATGTAAATAAGAAATTAATAAATATTTAATTCCAAGTACAAATTTAACAATGATAAATATTTTGGTTTAATTATTCCAATTCCTAATAATTATTAATTATTACAAGTACTAATTTAATCATAATAAATATTCTATACAATAATTACAATACGTTTACACACTCACACCCCCAAGGATTTCCTGTATTGCGGGTGGCGTGGACTTAGAAAAATATGACATTATAAACTTCCATGACCCGAGGTCAAACATTTATTTGTCACATAAATCGAACCCGAGACCCCTCGCTCGGCCGACAGGGTCACTACCAACTGGGCTATGGGGTCGTCCAAATGAGTCAATATTACATATTACAATAATATTTATTACTAGCAAACTGCCCTCGCTTCGCTTCAGAACAACTACGCCTTAGTCTAAGAAATAGTACCTCCGTTATTTTAAATTAATTTATAACTTTTTTTTATTAATAGATGGATTGAGATTAAACGAACTTTAAATATTAAGTGATGCTTACAACAATACTTTAGTGAAAATCAGAACGAAATCGGTTTAGCCGTTTCCGACACAACCGCACAGACAAACACACAAAAATTCTAATAACTTTTTTTTGGGTTGTATTGCATTAATAAAGGCCCCTAATAATAGTTTTTCTCATATACTCTTAATGTACATAAAGTAATAAGGTAGAATTTTATTATATGTATAGATTGTTAAATTAATACTTGGCATTAAATACTTATTAATTTTCTTATTTATATTTAACCATAAAGTTGAATAAATGGTAATCTAACCAGTGTTGCTGACAAATATATGTTAATAATTGGTAGATGCACATTGCACGTTTTTTACATTATGATCTCTTAAAAGACACCAAATACCAGGAGTGTTTGTATTGTGAGATATAAATAGCGTGGCGCCTCGTTCACTACAAGTAATTTAAATTCCTTTATTCTTGTTATTCTGGGACATAGAATTTCCAGTATAAATAATACTTAAGTGAACTTTAATTATCAAGAATCCGACTGCGATACTGTAGGATACAAGTCTCCAAGCTACTTCTGTATTGATTCTGTATTGATGTGCATCTGCAGGTATAAAATGATGCTTTGGCTGACTTTATAAAATCCATAAAGCATTCTGGGAAGATTCTAGAGGTAATTGTTACGCTCTCATATATTCACCTCCATACTAGAATTCTTATTATTGGAACTGGCATAAAATATGTCTAATGCAACACCAAAATTCCAGACCCGAATTACCCCGCACTGCCACATGAATGTGCCCAAATAAAACTTAGGACTCTTCATTTGTCAAGCAACGTAAAGAACAACAACCGAGCTACAGGGTTTGAAAGATTTTTGTTGATTTCTCACTTAAATATCTTAGTATAATGAAAGGTAAGTTCTATTTGAAACAAGACTACAAAAATGTAAGGATAAACTTCAAAGTACCAGACTGTTACTTTATCACAATCTTTTATTTACAAACCTTTTTACCACACAGCCAAGCTTTAATGCGTCGTGACATGTTTGTATTTCTTCACAAAAATACAGAAGTGACGCGGAAATGCACTTAACTATATTAATATAACATAGACTTTTACTCGCACCGAGAATTATACTGATCTCCTCTGGTCAACTGGCAAATGTTTTTATTTTCACAAAATCAAAATGTAGTCCTACATTCTTGGTATCAGCCTGTACCTACCGCTATAAGGCTTTTGTCAGGATGCGAGTCTATGGCGTGTGGGTGATTGAATTTATATACTTTTGATGTAGGTTCATTTACGATATTTCCTTCACCGAACTTAGTCACAATGATTTAGAATATGAACGTGATTATGAAACAAATAACATTTAAGCTAAAGCTCACCTTTCTCGGTCACCTGCATATGTTAGAGCTGTGGCGTGGAATACTCCTAGATTCTTCAGTTTAAAATCCGTACGCTAAAAGTTTTAACGGTTTATCAGCAAACTATTTTAAGCAGAATATCGCAGAAATTGGCACTCCCAATCATATATCTGAGAGGGAATTCTTTGCCGCAAACAATTTATAATAATGTCATGATAATATTTTTTATTATTTATATACCTATTTCATCATAGGTATAATTTAGTAACTCAACCGCTAGTGTTAAAGCTTATTCACTAGTATGGAAGAAAACCGTTATCAGCGAAGCATTACTTGCACAAAATTAGTACAATATGCAAACACTAAGCTATCATATCGAACACAATTTATATAGTTGCGTTATGGTTGTAACAACCTATTAATGTACGTTGTGTTAGTTACTCAACCATTATCGGGCATTAACGAGTCACTTACATGGCATATTATATGAATGGCGTTTGAATAGTTCACAGCTATTAGTTACGTTTGGTGTATTAATATTGATTGCAAAACTTATTGCTTAGCTAACAATATGTAGAATGACAAAGAAAATCTATTTCGATCAATATAATTGTTATTGTTACAGTTTTATTGTTGAAAGGTGTCAAAAGCAATTTGAGTCAAACAAACATCAGATTTGCATATCTATGTAAGAGATGAAACAAAAAGCAAATGTTTGTATGATTCGCTAGCACTTATATTTACTAAAAATAAAGAAACAAAACAAAACACAACGCAGTACCTTAGTTTTTAGCTGAAGCTTCATGTTCATGTATAGTGTGTATGTATAGTAAACATGTATGTATGTATTGTATAGTATTACCGACTGTATACCCGTATGGCGATGAAACGAATTTATCAGACATTTCCAATTCCATCCCACTTGAGTAGGAGGGCTTCGGAAATGCAACCGCAGCACTCGAACAGTTGAAAGTCTGTCAAGTGCACAAGACGGCCGGATGCCATGAGTGTGGTTGGAATGGCCTTGAAATATTAATAGAGTTTTATTGAAACGGCAAAAACTTGGAGTGAAAGTTATTCCACAAAGCCCTTGAATGTAAAGATCCATCGCTACTACGATCTCACAAGTTAATATGTATAGACTTAAATGATATACAAAAAATATGAATGACAAATGTAACACAATGAAAACAAAATTTAAGATCCAGGTATCTTTATTTAAAACTAAACGGTGTAATAATCCAGTGAATAAATTAATTTGTTTTTTGTCCAAATTAAAGATAATAATAAAATTATTGATAACGATTCTTGTTACTATATATACGGTAGCATCTCTAATATCTATATGTATACATAAATGAGAATGTATGTGTGTATGTAAGTTCATTTAAAACTTGAGAACAGTTAGCCCAGTTGATATGAAATTTTGGATACATGTAAAGGGAGACATGATCACTGCGACGAACTTAGTTATGTTAGTGCCAGATAGGTGGCGCTGGTGGCAGTGATTTTTATCTTTTGAACCATAATTCCAATTGATATTAAACTTTGTTTATATGCATGCTTACATTAAACACATTGTTCCAGCGTTGGTAAACCGACAAGTTTATTTATTTTTACTTAAGATGGCAAAACCAAAAATATTGTATACTCAAGTGCTTTACAATAACAAAAATCATAAATAATAAAAATGAATAATAAATTTACATATTAAAAATGGTATATTTTATTAGGTGAAGCGAAGTGCTCCGAGCACCAGCTAGTTTAGCCATAAAAATGATTTAACAGGATCAAAGCTCCGCATGACTGACGATTTATTTTTTTAAATACTAAAAAGAAATATTTCAAACAAATCTGATATTGTTCACAAATAAACAAAGCATCTTTTTTAAGCCACCTTTCATTCTATGTGTAGGTTCGTGCTGTATAACACAGTCGTCAGATTTGGTCGATTGGTTTCGGTTTAGACATGTACATACATCCATATTCGACGATTCGACGTATCATTTTTTTAAACAGGAACACTACCATTATCACTACGGCTTGGCGAACCAACCAACGACGAAGTCTTCAAAGTCAAGCGTAGTGCTAATGCTTTATCAAACTTTACCTACACACCAAGTACATAACATATTATTATTATTATTTTTCTTGAATATTTGAATAAATTACCGTTGATATAAAAAGACTTACTAGTTAGTATCGTTGTTTAGTGAGATTCGCCAAGTTGCCGTTTAGGAAAACAGAAAGTACCCAGGCCTAATTAATTGCAAAGGCGCTAAATTTATAGAAAAACATATGCTTAATTCCACTCCACTCCAGTAGAAGTCGCAAAATATTTTGAAATATTCCATTCCAAAGCAAAAAAAAAAAAATTGTATAAATGAAGTGAAATTTGTATAATCAAGCATTTATTCATTATGATGTTTTATTCTAAATAGACGATGAAATTCGTGTAATTCATATTGTCGCATGTATGTATATTAAAAATTTCTATTAAAAATATTTATACATTTTCAATATTCAAAAAGTTGCAAATTTTTTCATGTCACTAGTTTAAAAAAAATAAACTCAAAATCCGCTAAGCATCATTGGCGACAAGAGTGCGCGTACGCGACGTGAGTAAGCTTTTATATAACAATCATTATCTTTTATTATGATTATATTTTATGTCATGTGATAACCTTGCTGTAATGGCATATATGTAGATTACATACATCGGCGTTATTTCCGTTATCAGAAGCAACGAACCACTGTAAATTCACCACTTAAACTTCGATATCACTATACTCATATGTCAAATCTAAAATTGTTTAAGAATTTTTTTATGTGTGTGCTTTTAGTATCTGTCTATCTATCAGCCTTTCATAATCTACTGCTGGACATAGAACTACTCTAATATAATTATGTCTGAAAATAATATGATAAAAATAAGAATGTATATTTTTGCATTATGTTATAATTGGGAAGCGGAATTATTTAATTATTAGCCACAGACTTTTTCTGTTTCCACAGGTCTTCTAAATAACATTTTTGTACAAATTCAAATTTTGAATCATTTAATGTATAGATATAAAATCTTATAATATTTCTGAAATCGTTATCAGCCAGTCAATCTTTACGCAGAATCAAAAGAACGAAATATGTGTGCTTATTACCTATGATGCCCTTATTACGCCTTAAGGTATTGGCGTCGATGCGTGTGTGTTAGCTTTAAATGTCATTGAATTAATTTGTATGTAGACGCAAAATACACCTGCTGCTGTTCGTGCCAACACAAGAAAGTTTTGTACAGACTTATACCTCCTTTATGCAACTTTGTAATATAAATGTCTATTAGACCCCGTAGCTTAGTTGATACTGACCTTGTCTACAAAGCGAAGGCTCCAAGGTTTGTTTCCCGGCCGGAGTAGACGTGTGTGTAATTTCAGTTTGTCCATACGACCTGCGACACTGAGAATCCTAGTGCGGGAAGTAAAAGTGTATAATTATTTATTCAAGTATATCAGTCAGTGACGAATTATCGAATATTTTTCTTAAATAAAATATACGCAGAGTTCTCAGACGGTGCATTTACCCAAAACGATTTATATGAGAATATTTTACTCAGATTTTTTCCATAACTTCCGGCGCAATGTTTCAACATTTTGCAATATTTAATTATATGTGAGTAATATTAGCAAATTAAGATAGTAAATTTGCAATATTCTACATACAGGTGTATGTAAATATTTGTTGAGTATAAGGATGAATGTAACTTAGGGCTATTCGGGTCATAATGAAGAATTCAATGTAATATGTGATTGTAATAAATGAGTGAAAAATTTCACTATCTAATACATCTCATTTTGATGGGTATTCTAATGTTAATAAGCATTGGTAATAAGTAGTAAATGATTTTTTTTTTATTTTTTTATTTCACACTATATTGAAATAGTAATAAATCATAATGGGTGATTATGGGTGGACTTAATGGATAATTGCATTGTCTATTACGTTAATAAATTTACGTATATCTACATATACATACATATAATAAAATTGTAACTGATCGCCTTCTGTACATTATATATGAGAAAAACTAGTATTAGGGGTCTTTATAAACGTAATTAACCGATTTTGTTATAGTTATCACTAATGTATTACAATGACCGTTACTAATATTTCAAGTTTGTTACATTACAATCCGTCCATAAATTAAATAGTTATAAACAGAAAAACCCAGTCTTAAAACAATGCAGATGCAATGCAGTGTTTCTGAAGCGAAGCGAGGGCAGTTTGCTAGTATATATTAAAGTTATATAATTAAATATATACATGTATATGTGTGTATATATGGTGAGAATATAAATGGAGAATATGAGTTATACTATAACATAACAATAACTACAGAAACTGTCCTATAACTTACTCACTGAGGTTGTGAGGCTGAAAAAACATGTTGAAGCATTTGATTTTTAAAAGTCCTCAGAACTGCAAGAAGTGTAAGTTTAAGCCACTACTTTTTAAATTATATACATGTTAGAAATTATTGTTCATTTCCAACAACAGTTTTTTTAATGTTCTCATAGGTGAGCGCGAACTCTATCAATCTGCGTGATATATCTTAATCCCTCTAATTGTGAGAGGACACCTGACCCCAGGAGTAGAACAATGCTGATGCAAATTTTTATTAGCGATCTTTCTAGCTCTCAAAACACAATAAACTACATGGAATTAATAAATTCACTGAACGCAGTCACATTCAAGAGCCAGAGAGGTGATTGTTACTGCTCTTTAACCATGGTCTAATTGCTACCATGATTCATATGGCGTATGACTTAAATTAATGTATCCGGTCTTCAAAGGATCAATAAAACAATCAATAAAAGTGTATTCCTAAAATATAATTACTGCATGTTACATTGTCATCAAAATGAAGTTATCCATGAGAAACGTGACAGGTGTAAAGTGCCTACGTTACGGTTTAAATAGAACGCCGCAGGAAATTGCTTTAGTTTTGCATTATCTATTAGAAAAAATAAATTATTGTTTGTATGCATGCAAAACAGGAATCAATATTAAATTACCTTATAATAGTTTAAGTTATTTATTAAAAAAAGTCGACATCGAATGTGTTTACGTATGCGTGTGCCCATGTGCGTGAGCGTCTTTCTAAATACTTACATATAAGGACGAAGGCAGCCAGCAACATTTTATGTTACGTTACTCCTAAACTTATATGTATGAATAATTTATGATGTACAATTGATATTAGTATATGACAACCAAGTGTAATAATGTGGTTATAAATTTTTAAAAAACTTTATAATCGGAAAAGCGCCCAAAATCCACCATAGAATCCCGCAGGTTAAATGTAATTGACTATCATAGAAAAAGTTATATTTATTAATAAACTAGTCTCTTGCTTCCATACTAGCTGCCCCGATGGCTTTTGGTGATATAGTCATCTATGCACGGCAGTTACCTTACCAGGTTACCTCTTTTGTTTTCTGCCTGCGTTCTAATCTGCTTGTGTATCGGTTATTCACAAAAAGAGAGTCTCAAAATTCAATGTAGTTCATGAGTTGTATTGCTCTCTTAAAGTCAGATAGGCTGCCTACCGCCACCTTCATCCATTGGCTAATCTAATACTTTCTTTGTTGTCACAGATAAATGCGCGTTTAGATGCACATAAATTTAGTTCTCGCATAAATTCATCTATTGTCTTGAATATGCCCAGAAATATTAAGTATTCTTAGGTCATACAAATTATTAAAAGCTTTAACACGTATGAGCAATTCTTTACTAACATGTGTCATGTTATTCTGTTGAAAACTATTTTAGTATGCTACGCATTATTTTACGCATAATCTTGTGAAGTACACTGTTTCCGCGAATGTGATAGCTCAGTGGTTTTAAAGTCGCCTTCTCATATCGTTATGCTGTTTGAAAGTATTTTACGCGTTACAAATTTATTACTTTCAAGATTTTCTTATTTTAGGCCCTTTCTTTAACATTTCTTTTTGGTTATTGGTTGTCATAAATAAGATCAATATATACGTGGCGTGAGGTGATGTAGAAATAAAAAATTCTTTTTCACTAATTTCGTCGTATTTTTCTATAACTTTACATCTGTCGTCTGTCGCTCTCTCCATTGGTTGGTCTTCCACGGTTACCTCGGCTTTCTTCGTACCGATGAAAATTCCCGAAGTTGTGGCGATCTTGACCGAATTGATATTTTCTCGAATTTTGTGCGCCGCAGGCGCCATCTTTTGCTGATGATTATTTTTCCCATCAAATTGGTTACACTTCAAATATTTTAAACTGTTACTTCTTTTAGGACACTCTGCCGACTTATGTTCCCATTCTCCACAATTTCGGCCGACTTCCCTCCGGTTTCATTTTCAATTTGACGGTTTCATAGATTTTAAGTTTTTCTTTTAAATGCTTAAGTGTAAGTCCTGCGTAAGTGGTCACGCCGTATACGTATACTATAGTGTCATTTTATTCATCTCGCTATCCCTTATTCCGTCTACAATATACTTAATGGCGACATGGTCTAGTAATTTGCCTCGTTTGCCCATCTCCTTCATTACCAACATGTAGTCGATGCAGCTTTCTCCAGGCGATTTTTTACGAGGGCACATCATCTCATGATGGATTTTACTGTCGTGTTTGGAAACTCTTTGAGTATGGCCGTTTTCAAGTTCATCCACGTTTTAAATGGCTTTTCCGATTTTAGCCATAAGGCCGCTGTGCCTATAAGCGACCATCTAGCTGTAATTCAGACCAGCCGAAAATCTTTGCGTTGTCTTCAATCTTCTGCACAAATTTGAGAGCTATATACGTTTCATCATTGCCGCTGAACTTAGGTATCAACTCCTCAGCATACTGAAACATGCCTCTTCCTGCTTCACACCGCTGCCCGCACTCCACACTAGGTTCCTTAGCATCGGCAATTGGAAACATTGCGTCTTCTTGCTCCTCTCCCGCCTTGCCTACCTTCGGCATTCTTCACGTACAATTTTTTTAATGCCACGCCAACCGCCACACCACGTGCAAACGTTCGCCGCAGATTTAATTTTCGTTTCGTTTCTTTTTTTCGTCTTCTTTTCTTCAATCCTGGACGAGCCCCCAAAATTGTAGCGTGGGGCGTAGCAGAAATAAAAAAAATCCTTTTCACTAATTTCGTTTAATTTTTATAACTCTACGGTCTGTCACCTTTTGCTCTCTCTACGCTTACAAAAATTGGCCATCTTGCCTTTTTTCTTCTATTCCTTTTATTCCCATACATCCATCTCTTTCTACGCACTCATATTTCACTTATTTATCCAGATATCCTGTCAACGTTCCATTCTTCCATCGCTTGCTTACCTACTCCGAATCCTACATATATAAAAAATTGTCTTTATTTATTTATTTATCTTAAAACACACCTAGGCTAATTAAAATTACTACTTTAAATCACTCTTCGTATACATCTGTTTACCCTAATGGTCAGCTGGTAGAAAATGCATTAAGCATCGAGCTCGCTTTTGGTATTGCAATATTTTATTGCGGTCCATAAACTAAAAATAAATAAACACAGCAATTTAAAGCGGGCTTCATTATTTGAAAGTGTATAAAGGAACGTGAAAATTCCAATTTTATGATGCTATCAAAAAGGACCCCACGCAATACGCAGATCGTGCAGAAATCGACAGAGTTATTACATAGTGTAAAGTGAAAAAGTGTCTCTTGATAATCTTTATGTTTTACGCATTCCAGTGATCGTCATAGTCTATAAATCTGAATATGAATACAAAGAGATATTAAAAAATAAACTTTATATTTGTAATTATAGTTCGTGCATCTGTTATGATCGTGTAACTTAAGAGCGACTTGATCGATTACAGTCATATTTACAATTAAATATGTTTCTGTCGAGTTGATGATTCATCGCTATACTCTTGTCTTATATATTGTATTGTATATGCGTATTGTATATGTCTTGAAATATAATTAAAATAAATGTAATGCCAAAAAACATAATCTTAATAAGAACAAGTTGTTATATAATGTAGGATAAAATAATTTCCTAAATAATAACGTCATTAGTAAGATTATAGAAAAGCATTATCTTCAGTTGCTCATCAGAAAATGTACATATGTATTAAATACAATTAAAATAAACTTAGAATTTTTGAAAATTGTAATGTTTCTTCAAAATCTTGAGGCGTGAAACGTTATTCTAGCTAAACAACAGAAAGGGAAGAAAGCTTTTAAATCTTAAGCATCCTAAATCACTCCCGACTAACAAGTTTGACCAAGGAACCACACCGCTTAACTCAGTTTGTTTAGCGAAAGTAGCGTATGTTCAGAACAGTTAATTAGTTCAGGGAGCTCTTTCCTTTGTCAACGCTGACAAAGTTGGCGTTCTTGCTTCGGCAACCGACGGAGACAAACAATATGTAATAAATACGTGTCCACATTTTACTTGTTTCTCTGTATGTTGAGTTATGTTCCGAACTTATCCAGTATCGCAACATATTCTGTCTCACAAGCTATGTTCAGAACGAAAAGGCCTTGGTGTGATAAACACGTTTGACGATTTAATTTTAGAATATTAAGTGAATATATTTATTTAGTAAAACTGTAATAAATTTTACTACGTAATAGACAATGGTTCCGTGTGAGCAACGAAATGAGTCTTAACTTTAATTAAGGTACCAACGGAGTGGGAGGCCGGATTTCAAGTAACTTTAATATTACTGCCTGTAATGAGACGTAAAACTTTACTACCAATTAAAGCCGTGTGCGTTGATGTATTATATGGATCCTCCTCGCGTCGGTTTCCTCGTTACCGAGGGTCGTGATTCCCCTTTCGTAAAATTAGCGGCAGCCGAGCAGTGTCTGCTATATATTTCTTTCTTTGGTAGCATGTAGTGTCTGTAGTTTGGTGTCCAGGCTTGTTCGAATTAAATCAGACCATTTAGTTAGACTGCGGCCTTGTATAACGTAAGGGTAACTTAAAAAGCAGCTCGTGTTTAGATTGTATGTGAATGTTGTGTGTATATATATCATACTATGTTGTCACCGTCGTTCATGGATTACCATAATATCAAAGTCATCACTTACGCGTTGCCGGTCAATAAGGGTAGCGGGGTACGGCGGTTACTTCTAGAAAGAGGGTAACAGCAACGAGCACGCAGGTTAGCTGTCCAAGTACATAATTAACCCATAATAATCAACCGTGACCGCTGTTCTCGGAAAATTAAACTAGGTTGTACAAAGTCCAGGAACTTGCAGAAAAAGTAATCTAGTGTCAAAGACAGATCCCCGATCACCCCAAATACTGTCATACCCTGAATTATGTATTTACAACATTTGAAACCCTAAAAATTGAGCAGGCTTTACGCTTACTCAGTCGAAAGGTTTTGACCTGAAACAATATTTTATACGCCATAATATTACGATATAATAAACAATAATTGTGTAAACTGCACAATTAAGACTCCGCGCGAAGACACATAATTCTGATTGCGATACCAAATGTTTATATATTTGGTACATTTATATTGTCCGTGATGAGAGCAAATATTTATTTAAAAATCTAAAAATTAATATTTTCAACACTGCGGACGTGACCTTTATAAAATGTTACCATACGACAATAAATGTAAAGTATATTAAAATTATCGTATAGCGTAATTTGCTTTTGCGGTATCGATCGTATCAAGACACAACCGCCCATTTGTGGGCATCGATCATCCTGACAATTTCCTTTGTTTCACAAAAAGATATATAAATAAATATACCTTTAATGACTATAAGAGTATTACATTAAGTATAAAGTTTTATTTAATTTTTTTTGCTATATTACCTTAAGGTTCAATATTTTAACGTTACTTTATTTAATTATTTATTTATTTATTGGAGTACATTTAATTATTACAGAAACTCAAGGTGGCGGATTCAATGCCTATCTATCCCAGTGAAACGAGCGCGATACGACTGTATGTGACAAGCAGTAACAAAAAAACGCTTTTATCTATTAGGTAGTATAATGATAATCAAGAATCAATGTAAAATCAATCAATACAAACCATTGTTCCCGTTTGTTTTTTTTTTCACCATGGTCAAAAGAAAATTCCGCTAGTCTTGACAAAGTTATTCATGAAAAATCCTTAAATTTGTTAATTAGCCCACTTATACAAATAAATTTGCCCGGAAATTTTAATTCAGTACGAATAAATAATAATACAACACAGTCAGACAAATAAATGACCGGAAAAACAAAGAAATACTAACACTTCCGTCATTTGACTCCGAATGTTTTCTATTGGACAAAATTAGATCAACTCACACATTCGAGTTTTTCACGGCGATCCATACGTATATAGTGTTACAACATTTGTTTGGCCTATCTAACTGATTAAAGTAATTAACTTTATATCTCTGAGGTATCGATCTCCCCCACCCTCGACTTGGTGCATTAATGACATTAAGAAAACGGAGGGACCTATTGGATTCCGAGGGCTCAGCTCCGGTCGGAGTGCCACGGGATATCCGCCAGCGCGCTGTCAGTGCAATACTGCCCAACTTCAGTGCCTGGTTGAAGAGGAGGAAACGCGTCACCTACAGGCTGACACGTTATAGAATACGAGCTACGGTATCCCCTGCCTATCGTAAGAGGCGACTAAAAGGGGACTTCCAGGGTTGTGGGTGGTAAGAATGGGAGCTCGAACCATTCGGGCTAGCAACCCCGGGAAGGACGACAGTATGTGTGGCCGCGTACCGTCGATAAGATTGAACGGTGCGGAACTGGACATGTTGTTCGTTCCGGGTAGAGCCCGACATGGGTACCGTGCTCAGAGGACTCCGGTTGCGTTCCTATTGAGATCCCGGAGTCCTCTTCATAGCGCTGAAAAAGATCAAC
>PDGT01000056.1:223607-254486 GCA_003671415.1 Megathymus violae
GCGGTAAAAATCCCACATAACCCGGCGTCCCTCCCACGGCACTAGGTACCTTTTGAAGGTTTCCCCCTCGAAAACAAAAAAATAAAGGACCGGACGGAGTGGCGCCACTTACTGAAGGCTTATGGCCAGCAGTGGACCATGAAAGGCTAAAAGATAGATAGTGACAGTACACAGTATTATAGTGCCATCGCCACCAAAGGCATCAACAACAAATTGCCGGACAGTGGGGAAGCGGGTAACTCACTTTAATTATTAAAAAAAACAATCATTTATACACACTCTTACCGCGCACTAACTTTCCTTGACACAACATTAAGACATCACAGGTTATGAAGTCAGCTTTTTATGTGATATTATTAATGACATTTAATATCCTGATATCAATTTATTCAGGTAAAAAACATTGCAGTTTTGTTAACAATCAAAAGAAAAACAATTTAAAACTCGTAGCGATTGCAAATTAAAAAGGACAGAATTCAGTTTTATCGTGTATTCATGACCATTCTAATATTACATATACGTGTATTTTTGCTCTTATTATTTATGTAAATGTCTATTTAAAGTAGAAAGTATTAATCGGATCGATTTGTCATTCATAGTAAATATTTGGTGACTATATAAAAAATAAAAACTTACAATAAAGCACATTGTCTTCATTAAAAAAGTAATTTATTTAAAAAAGTAACATCGTCATCTCATGTGCCCAAGAATAAGATTCAGAAGAATTCTGCACAAATTCGTAGGTATCTACTTTTACGAAATTATGCGGGAACTGGAAATTACGAGTTATTAACGCCTACTCCGGTGAAGAAAAATATTGTGAGTCAACCGCATACTTGAGTGTTATTTGTAATAGTTTTAAAAGTGTTTCAAGTCTGAGAATCTGCATTTGGTCGATATGACCTTTAATTTCTCTCATGCTGATAACATATTCAAACTTAAGAAATTATCGTATAAAAGCGGTCACTCGCTAATAGCTGATTTCATCAAAAATCTAAGTAAAGTCTCACACTTGAGCCTCTGAATATTTTGTAACGTAATTCAATTTAGTAACGACAAGAAACATACACAACTATCATCTTTGACGGATTGAATACTTTCTAAGATTCAGTTGAACACTGAGTTCTCTTTCAGTGTATACATATAAGAACTGTGAAAATAAATACCCTGTATATCCCAAAATATAGTATATCGAACAGCCAATAAATACTTAGCAATAAACTTATGTGTCACACACACACACGCACGCACACACACATATATACATATATGTATGGTGTCTGGGGTACCAGATTGGAAACATCCGATGTGTATGTTCAGTCGTCATATACATCCGTACTCTACATAGATCGCAAACAGGTTTGCAATTTCTATTTTATGAAATATATGTTGCGGTGGCACTTGCATAATGTTATGGTTTTTAAATTCCGTAGGAAATTTTATTAAATCTATGTTACCAAGTATGGTTAGTTAGTAAATATTTATTAATTATACTATACAGATAAGTGATTATCCAATGTATCCAATGTGTAAAATCAGCGAAGATACAAGTTTGAACCAATATGTTTACTTAAAACATATACTACATTTCTGCTTTCAATACCTATTTTGTCTGTCCACAATATTGACTTTTCATATAAGATAGAGTTAAGCACGTTCTAAAACTCAAGTAATTCCGAATGATAAAGTGGGTTCCGTTAACTAATCCTTAATGAAATGTAACCTAGGAACAAAGTTTGTTGACACTGACAACGCATGCGCAGAACTCGATCTTTCCATAAACAATGAACGTACGTAGAAATGGCTTATTAGAATACTTAATCACAGTCATCGTGTATTAAAATTGCTTTGAAACAATGCTATTTTGATGGGAGATTCAAGCCTTAATTTCATACATCATTTCACGTTGATCCAATATGTACATCTGATAGTTTTCAGAATATGTTGATGCCCTTGTAAACGCCGCTTGATGTAAATATAGCCGAAATATGCGAAAATTATGTATCTGTTTGCATAAAATACGGCACAATAATAAACATTTACCAATTTTCCTTTATTAATTACAAATTTACTCTCTAACTACATATTAAAGTTATAAATTATTCTAATAATAAACTAAATAAACAATAATTGTCTTAAGTATATTTACGCGGTAATGAAAAATATGTAAGAATTTTAGTACTGTCGATTTCAACCTAAACTTCCAAAATTAATTTTATCAATAAACTGTCCATATCAGTGAAGATTCTCGGAGCTTTTTCTGAAAATACGTACTTACCGTATATTCTCCATGTCTGTAGAATTCAGTCGTTGCTCGAAGTATTATTTCACTCACCTAATATATTAGCTAAACCGACATTTCTTATTACATAAAATAATCAAAGCGAGCTGTTATCAATAAAACACTCTCACTGTCGGGTCAAGCCGGGCGCATCGTGTTGATAAAAACAAAAATCACCGACTTTTCTCTGACCGTTCCGACTGTCAAACTCACGTGGGCCGACACTCACGCACTCACGGGAAGCCGCAAGCGAAACGCTTTTTCGCAGCGACCGCTCACAAAAGCGCATAACATTGAAGAAACATATTATTCATGTAGCGTACTAACCTCCCACACAGTTCGTGAAGAACTAAGCGCAAGTTGTCGAGGTGCACGTGGCCCGTAGCCTACGCGACGACCGCCCTTCCAAAGCGAATAACTGACACTGGGAAAAGCGACTTTCCCCACTACACCGAAGACGCCATTTCGCCTGGAAATATCTAGCGAACCCGATGAGATGAGCCGGAATATGGAACGATACACACAGAGTATTTTCGTACTGTCGTTTAGTGTGCGTAAGATGCGTAAGTTCGGACGCACAAAAGAAAAATGCATATCGGTTCAGATTTTATTTTAAATCGGTCACACCCAATAGTTGTTTCTTGTATAATGCGTAGCTTATCTTTCATCTCAGACCCTTAATCTCAGACAGTATATCCTCTTTATTATTCAGGAGCCCAAATAAAAAAGGAATCCATTCTATCGAAATTTCTCGTCGCGTCGGTCTGTTATAATTTTTTTATTTATTTTAAAGCATTTATATTCCACCAGCCATTCCATTTTTGTTTAAAAGTTAATAATTTTGATTTTGGCTCAATTATCTGTGATCTGCTTTTCCTCTCCCTTAGACAGCATACAATACATAAACCAATGTTCATTATTACGCTACACTACCAAATTTATAATATTGTATCTTTTCAACGAACACAATTTAGTGACTCAGTTATAGAGTTGATTGGCTTAATAGCAATGAGCTCACATAATTAATGAAAAAGAAAAGTAAAAATATCTGGAAATCGTGTAACCTCACAAAATGTAAACAATGTGCAAAAAAATGCGACTATCTATACTGCAGTCGTGAAAATCTTAAGCTTCTAATTTCGTTCGTTATTTGTGTATCAAAGATTTAAAGCAATGTAATATTTATGAATATACTAGCATCGTACCACCCCATTTGTTACAAATAAAGTATAACAATACAAATTACCTTTTTAAACGTGCATGATTGCCATATGCCGGCTATTATTAAACATGCATTCATTACATATGTGTGAGAATTACAGAGTTATGTAAATATGGTGTTTAAGATAAAAAATAATTGTTCATTCCAAGAATTTTATATATATAAAAACGTGTATTTAGAGTAGACAAAATAAAAGCATGTTACTTTATGAACCAAAAAATATCTTTGCTGGAATCTAGTCGCTTCGTTGCGATTTCAAAGAAGAATAAACTAACAAGCATGCATAAATAGACCAACTAGCGGCTTGGCCGTGTTGGGGTGGCTTAGAATACACCCCCTACATGCTGGCAGAACAGGGTACCGTAAGAGGCGACAGAAGCCAGCCTGCTTGGTGGTAGGGCTTTGCATATGAATTATATTATCAGTATTATTATTAAGTCATTAATATTATTACTGGTATTATTATCTGTCTGCGAAGCCTGCCTGGCTAGCTACCACCCTCCTGCTTGAGTTAGCCGCCAGACGACTCGTCGTGTTGGGGGCTTGAGAGTCAGTACTTTCTTTCTTCCTTACCTTCTTCTCATTTCCTGGCCGACAACGCATCAGTGATACCTTTGGTCCTGCTGATGTCCATGGGTGACGGTGACCAGTTACCATCAGGTGGCTCGTGTGCTCGTTTGTAGGTTATTAACAAAAAAAGAAGCATTTATTATATTAGTAATTACATGTACTCGTAGGTTTACATAAATGAATTAGATATAATGATTGATTGATTGATATCCCAGTCGGCTGTGAATGTTTGCTTTGTTAAACAAATCGTATGGATGCGTGATCGCAGTATAAATATGACAGATTTTTAAATCAAACTCATGTGACTTGCATTTTTATCAGATCGATGGATTTTGTTGATTTTATTTTGTGGGTGATGCAAAAGATTTCTTAACGAAAGGAAAATATAAGTCAATATTGACGTTATAATCAGTGTGAATAGAATAAATCTACTCGCTACAAAACGAGGCGTCGTCGACCCCTAGGTCAGTAAGCCAAGCGTTATATCGTTGGTAGTGCATAATGACATTTCATTTTATACATCATTGCTCTTACACGTGGCACTTAAAAATAAATTAAAACTAGCCACCCGAAACACGCGCCTCGCACGGCAGATTTGTTAGTGAACATTATAAGAAGTTCGTTTAGCAACGTCATATCTTTTATGTTCAGATATACACAGTATCTAAATTTCTGACAATTCCAGTATATTTTACAAAAAAAATATATTTCATTTTAGCCTTGTCGTGACAATTACGAACACAACAAAGAAACGATCGGCCGAATCAGTCCAGCCGTTCTAAAGCGATGATCTTTGATATAAGCAGCAATTGTTAAAAGAAAGGATTTGAATAAATAAATAAATAAAATGTTATACTGCTATGTGTTATCTGAACACAAAATGCGTCACAGATAGGTTACCAGCCGAGAGAAACTGGAGAACCTCCTTTTTACCTAGTTAATTTATTCATTTAATTATTTCTAGACGTTTGATTATCTTATTATTTTATATAAATTATTAACAACTTATGAAAATATAATAATTTATTAAGTATGTAATAATACTCTCTCCAGGATCATCAGCTTACAATAGTTATATTTAAGTTATATTTTGAAGTCCCAACCTAAATTGGAATCCTATAGGTATATTGGGTTTATGTCAGAGTTATAAGTTTTTCTCGGCTGGTAACCTATCTGTGACGCATTTTGTTTTCAGATAACACATACGAGAATAACATAATACCTGCAGTAGTGACCACTTACCATTAGGTACGGTCTGCTCGTTTGTCGACTATTTCCATAAACCGAAGAACTAAATGATCAACGTACGTTACTATAATCTTTTAGTACGAATGTATGATATACATATAACCTTGAAATAATAACTGAGCGTGACAGAACACTCACATAACTGTTTAAACATAACTGTATACAATTATTTAACTTGGCTCAAATAATAAGTTAAGGTTTATTTATTGACATGTTATCTTAACTTTTGTAACTGCATAATATATGAGCTGGGGAAAATTAAACGTATAACTTTTATCTTTTGTTTTAATTAATGTTGCCACGTTTACATGACGTGTCGTTTAAAATAGTTTGTTACTAAATATACAATAGATACAGGAAGTTTATTTTATTATATATTTATTAAATTATACCTAGTTTTTAAATCGCTTCATGTAATACATACTAATATTAAAAGGGGAGAGTGCGAAATTTGTGAGTTTGTGCGTATGCGGAGGGCAGTCTCAGCAAACATGGCACCTATTTGAATTTTTTTTCAATGAGTTGCATTATTTCGGATGTACATAGGTTATATATCATGTACCGATATACAGAACTATTTAACCGTAACGAAGGTCTTAATTATGATAAGGAATAATTAAACCGATTTTCAGCACTGTAACATTTATCATAAGCTAATTTATAAGTTTAATGATACAACAGATAACGTAAATAAAGATGTGTTCCCAGTTTATGACATTTATTGTAATCGATATTATGTAAAAAATAAAAATTTCTGTACGAGTCGGAGGAGTAAAAACTAAATACTATACCTATTGTTTCCTATTTTTCCTCGAAAATATCAATCAATTGAAATGTTTGAAACGTAACGGGCACTGACAATTTTTGTATTATCTCCAATATTCCCAGCCATTTACATGAATTATGGTCACGGGTCTCGTATAAATGTATGAGTAACCGTTTACGTTAAAATGTATAACGTTCTAAACTTAGTTTAATAGAAATAGTTATATATGTATTTCGAATATGTTTATTTATTATAATACATTTAATCAGCTAACGGAGTGTTAAATTATTTAAAGAGGAATAAAAATTTGAAAACTTTTTGACAATATAAAATATATACTACACACTACAACTACAAATACATTCTCAATATCATGACAAAATTATCCGTCTCTTTTGACCACAGAACAATAATATTTGATCTGGATTCATTATAATAGACACTAGAATCGATGTTCGATCACTCTTTAGTATTATAATTTGTTATAAATACCTTTACTTTTTACCATGTAATACTAGTGATTATCAATTATTAAAATATATAAACATTAGTCTCACAGAACAGCATTTATTACTTTTATTTAGGTAAAGATACAATGTTTATTTTGCGGTAAATAAAAAAAGAAATACTTGGTATGCAAAAGTTTTAAAAGTCATGTTAATTGTAAATGAATGACAATGACATCTTTTGTTATACAGCAGAAAAATGTTTACCTATGACATAAAATTGTTCTAAAATTACCATAGCCAATTTACAAATTGCTACTTAATTATTTGTTTAATTACTGGCCACAAAACATGAACTCAATACCTTTGACAGCGGACACGAGTGAAATAAAAAACGGTGTTCTAATTTGTAAATATTGGCACTGAAATGTATGTTTCCAACAGACATGTGACCGCACTGCGGCACGATTCGCTATCGTTTCCATTTGATTCATTAATTCACTATTATTAGGTCAGTCATTTTTAAGAAATTTACCTTGTATTGTTATAATTTAAAATCAATAGTCAATATTATTTTCTGTGGTTTCAGTTCCATCGTTTCAGTCTCGTGTTGTACGCACTTTAATAAGAAGTAATGTCGATAGTCAAGAACAACTACTGTAACATTCCTACATCATAAGCCGAATTCAATTCTCTGTTGTTTGTTAACTGAACTCCTGCGGCCAAAGATCTGTGTACCTAGATGAAAACTATGACAATTACTTTTCGCCAACTTCACACTTAATATAAATTAACTATAACGATTGTAGATCTTACAGCGATTGTTATAAAGTCTCATTTCAGATTAATGTTACCTAATTTTCTCCATTTTGAAGCCTGTTTTGAGCTGTGATTGAGTGTTGAAAGACATTTCAATTTTCTTACTTAACTATGATTGGTACTTGGACACACTCTTGAAGACCTTGACTTTTCATTAAGATTACTAATCTCTAACCTCAATGTAACTTTCACTTCGAAGCATTGTTTAGATTGAAGCGCGCTGACACGGCCCATAAACAGGGCCTACTCCCTCATTGTTTGCTTGAATTGTTGCTTCAATCGATAGCCTTGCAGAACATACTTTTATTGTAATGCTGATAATAGAATCTTCTGTAGTTCAAATCGAAGAGTTACTATGTTACATAATATTCACATCGGTAACGGCTCTAGCGTTTGTTTTTGTCTCGTTATGATTTTTACTAAGAGTGCTTGTGTATATCCATCCCGCACTACATAAGAGCGACAATTGTAATCAGGTATTAACTTATAGTAAGTACAAACGAAAGTAGTAATTGCATACGAAGTTCAGTCACTAAGTGTCGAAGGTTCTTATGCCTCCCGAAGGACTCCAACGCACGTAAGTTAACGATTGCGATGCAATGTAATGTCACGTGGTATCCTCGGAAGTACTTAAGTAGAAATTTTATTACTAGGGTCACCCACTTAACTCCAAGCACAACTAAATTTGCTAGCTCATTCGATTACGATTGACTTAAGACATCGGCTTTATTTAAATGTATGGTATTACATACATTTAAGTTTCAATAAGTGTACTATTATTATTCACAAGATATTTAATTGGAATCTTTGACCTAAACAACGACGCGTTAGTATCTGTACATTGGTATATCTATACATTAGGCTCTATACACACGTAACTACTTGTACTTAAAGAGATTTTAGTTGACTAATATACCATTATTGGGTATTTTGATAATTTTACATTATGTGTATAACGACAATCCTATTAATACCACTGTAATTGCTTGCTGTTGCTTTGCGTGTCTATTCTTCACAGTTTTAGTTCTGAATATTAGAGGTCGATTTTTCAATTCTTGTGAATTAGAAAAACTATTAGCTCATTATCTAAGCTATTAACAGAACTTCAATCTTCTTAATTATATACTATTACACTGCAGTCGATTCTATTTCCCAAGATAAAAAGTATATTAATGATATGTGATAAAAGTATGCTAAGTAATGTTTTAATTAGGGTAGCCGTTTTTCGGTGATTATCAGTCAAAAATGACATAATTATTTTTGTTAAGAAACATACCCTACCTCCATCACAATTTTCCAAAAAAATAACATAATAATTTCAACCCATGATTATTCCGTTGCCAGGATTTCTGTTCGGGTCCTCTCTCACATTGTGAGGGGTTAAGGTCATAATAGTCCGATAGAGATAGCCACGATGGCAAATGCAACGGATTGGCAGATTTCATACACTGTTGAGAACTTGATGGAGAACTGACATGTACCGGTTTCCTCATGATTTTTTCTTTCACTCAAAATTAGAGTTGCAATGCTTGAAAACAAGGTTCAAAGCTCTCGGCCACACTGTTTTTCTTCTAAGCATAGTAAATGTATGTTTCATGACAGTTCCCGCCTACGTATAATGTGGGAGTCTTCAAGAGAACAGTTGATGCGTTTATAAGTTAATGCTTTCGACATCTTAGACTTCATCACCAGTTACCATTAGATGGGATTGTTGTCAAGCATTAACTTAATTTTATGAGAAGAAAATGTCAGAATAATTATCAATAAGTATTTATTTTGAATGTTTATTATTAAATAAAACATACATGTGACACACTTGTTGGTTACCACAATACAATGGGCGCCCTTATCACTTACAAGCGATTTCTCCCATACAATCCAATTATTATATTAATACAATTTTATTCAATTGATTATTTTAAATTATAATGTTGGGTTGTTTTATCACAAGTCACTATTACTTTAATGATATTATAAATTTTGTATTTATCATGTTTAATAGAGGTCAGTGATTACGATACATGAATTTTGAACATTATAACATTACCAGTCCATATATTGTTAGGAAACACGGTCACGTAGAAAAATATTATCAAGGCTTCTGTTTTATATCGTTCACTTTCTACTCTAATAATTTCTTCAAATATTTCGTAGATTTACTTTTATAATTCGTGAGTCAACGACCTTAAATAACAATAATATGCAAGGTAACCGGTTTGAGCCCGTTAAATTTTTTATTTGTGACCGAATCTCTCTGAATCTATGCAACTGTGCAAGCCACCGTAACATCCATGATATATATGTACGTCCGTCCGAAATGAATGAGTAATCAAATCACAGTTCTACATATTCGTTGCGTTTATTGTCATACAGCGCATATAAATTATTAAACACGCCTATTAAGTGTAAAAAGGCATTTAGTTGTGTATTTTTAGTGAGGTGAAAATAGATGTTTATCTTTTGCAAATGTATTCCATATAAATAAAAAGTCTAAAGCTAGTTCAAGTTGAATTTGCGTGAAAAAGGTTTCATAAGGTTAATCATGTGTCTAATTATATTTTAATAATAATTTTAAAAACTTCAGATTTTAATTTGGGTTTTTCTGGAAACGATGAATCACGCTATATTCCGATTTCTTTCAGTAATTTGGTACGTTTTCTCTAACTTAGTGTCGGAGATAAAGATTTTTGTATGTACTTATTTATTATATTTATTGTATATACTTATATATATTGTAATATATAATATATATTGTATATACTTATTTATTATATTTATTATACTGATATTTTTTATTTTTTTAACACACAAACACAGTCAAATATTAGTCTGTCTCGCATATCTACGCAACGATTATTAAAGATATAACAAAACCTTAAAAATTGAAACATGACCACCGTTGATACTGCCCAAGTTAGTATTTTTATTGTAGACGTTACGTTCTAAAACGTTTTATATAGCCTGAAAGGTAGACGAAAAGATAGACGGACCACCTCATGGTAAGAGGTCACCGCTGCCACCACACCACAAGAGAAAGAGAATGTAAAGATCTCTTTATATGCCTTTTTTATAAAACTTCATATCATAGCGCACCCGAAATAACTCAGAAGAAAGTTTAATAATAAATTAGCAAATGCGCAATAATGATCGTGAAAATCGGACTGGTTTATTCTAATAATGTTAAAGCGAAGTTCAGTAGAACCAAAAGATTACGCGCATAATTTACAAAATATATAAATGATTAAAAGTTTTGACCTTAAAATTCTAACATTTATGTCACCTTTAAATAAATTAATCGATTTGTAATTTTTATAAAATACAATCTTATCTGACCAATACATTGAGTGCCTATCTGTAAGTTCTTTTAAATTTATATGCCAATTATTAAGACGCACACGTCATTTTTGAGACACATAAATATGACCAACTATTGTTAGAAATTTATCATTAAGGAATACAAAGGACGAACTTAATGCATATTAGCATTCTCTACCAGCCAAGCCGGTGTGAAGGAGAGAAATGCGAGGTAAAAATAGATGAACATGACAATGATTAAATTTACAAAATAATATAACTGCAAAATATACACGTATAAAATACTAATAGTTATAAATAAACATACACACATATACGTAAAATATTATAATCAGAGTGGTGGAACATAACCCGACAACCCCATGAGTAGAAAAAGGAAACGTTCAAAATATGTATGTATGTAAGTGGATCGCCTCTCCGGCTATTTGTCTGGTATGACATCACAGTTAAACTGCCGAACGGATTGATATAGTACTTGGTCGAACTAATCTGTACACATAGGTATAGGACACTTTTTATCTCTAAACCTCTTTTCGCCGCAAAGGAAATATATGAGCTATATGTAAATTGTTACTGAATTAGTATTTTTAATAAAAAAACTTAACTCAACCATTCCCGTTGTAAAACGTTAGCGTTAACACGAACACATGCACAGCATGTTGTAATATATGCCCGAATATTTTTCCCGAAGCCAATGTAAGGGTAGATCGCCAGTACCCAGTACTGTATTAAATCAATAACTTCCTCACACATACATGATCGCCTTACAACACTTTGCGATGGCTTCTTGTTAAAAGTAATATCTTCAGATAATATAAAACGGTACATCAGTAGAAGCCAATTTAAATTAAACCCAGTAAGGCAAGATCTTGTTCAACGTATGGAACGGATCACTTATCTTATTATAAAAAAAAATTATACCTTACAAAATTCATTGGCTTAGTGATTGGATAATAANAAGTTAAAGTTTGCAATTTCTCAGAGCAAGAACGCACATTTTTTTATTAATGATCNACCTGAGTCATGACAGGTTATAAATGACGATTTAAGATTCTATAGATTTATAAGGAGCTGTTACTACTTGTATCTGCTTGGATCCGTATGCCTTATTCAAAAAACAATTTTTAATTCTAGTCGTATGGTCAGTTGGCAATGTGATGAAAATAATACAAACCATTTTTTGAAATAATTATTCTTAATTAAATTTTATTTAGGATCCTAGCATGTGAGCCTTTTTTATTTGATAATTTTGTTAATTCTTGTATTCCGATACGGTATTTATAAAATATATTTTTTAATTTAATTACTAGTGTTGTTACTTTAAATAATATAATATACCTATTAGCTTGAAATAAAAATTTTGTTGTAACATGTGACATTCAGATAACTATAGGGGTTTTTAAAGGACTTTATCACTTTTTTATGGAACTAAAAATACTGCTACAGTATAATCACAGACTTATTGCTCCCGTGCTTTACTAGATTGGAACATGTAATTTGATATGGCAAAATATAAATTACACTCTTCCGCCCACAAACGTAAAAACTATAGCAGAAAATCTCTTACCATTGTAGGCGTCGAAGTGGCCTTGCATGTTAACAGCTTTTAAGCAAGCAGGCCTCATATGTTATTGTTTATTCAATGAATATTGTTTGCCATGGATATCCATGAACCCATCATTATTTTCTTGTCGACATAGAGCGAAGCGAAGAACTGGAGCCGGCTCTTTGGATTTGATATCGAAAACATTGATTTCACTTTAGATTTTAATCAAGAATTGTCTCTAACCTGGTTTATAATAGCATTATGGTTGGTTGCTGGTTTATAATAGTATCTTCGGAATTGGATTTAAATCAGCAGAAGATAACTGACATATGCATATATTTTTTCATCTATTGTCAATCCTCTAAAATAACTTGAAATAATAACTTGATTAATAATAACTTGAAAGCACAAATTGAAAAAGTTAATATTTTACTTGTCAAGCAGCAGAAATGAAACATTCATAATCATATTCTCTCATGATTTATTGTCGTACAATTTTCGAATAACCAAGCTATTATTCTGTTTAATTAAAAATTTCATACTACATGAGCTTTACTGACATAATGCTTTACGAAGCGCACTGTCACGTGAATTCGTTAATGAAAGGTTCAACTTGTTTCATTATTATTTATATGTCAGAAATGTTATTTTTCAGCTGAATACATTAAATATTTTGAGTCAAAAATCAAACAAATTAGAACCTTTAAGTCTCTGGAGAGATGTTGGCTGCCTCTGCGTATTCTACAGACCTTACCTTATTTATGGTACTACGAGGAACTGTTACGATCAATGCTAACTCCACCTTTCCATAAATATACTACTTGTCGAAGACTGAAAATCCATTCACATCGACTGGAATTGTGACGATCCTCTATCTATAGTCCGATCCTTAACACTTTTTATGCCGCATACGTGCAAATTTTAGAATAAGCTTCCTTTGGACGTCTTCCCGGAGCACTATGACATGGGGTTTTGAAAACTGACATAAAAAGAGCTCTCCTTCAAGGGCTCTTCTAGGGTTTCAGTGTCCATAGTTACTACTTAATATCAGATGGTCCGTTTCCTTTTTCATAAACCTTTTATATTATAAATAATATAAGTACTGACGTCGTAGATCGTGAGCAACACTAGCTTAAGTAATTACTCGCTACTATGAGTTATTTCAAGTCATTAAGATGTACGTAAATTAATAGGTCTCATTAATGCAATTTCACTCTGACGATTGCTTGTATCTTTATATTTCACTAAGAGTAAGACTAGAGGAGAGTGAATAAGCTTTATAAGTTAGTTCGTTCAACTTCTGGAATTGTTTTCAAGCATTGATGCTTATTTTTTGTATAAAAAGTATTTTTCGACACTACCATCATTATATCATATTCGATATTATGAATATTTTTCAGATGCACTTAAATCATTGATGTTCGTTAAACGTAATTCATGTTTAAAATAAAATACTTGCTCTTTATAATGGACAGTTACGGAGCCAATGTTCTCGACTAAAAAAGTTATGCAAGGAATTACAATGAAGTTAATATCCGTTTTTAGCTGAGCCCGCTACTTAGTGGGCAGAAGAAAATTTTCAAGAATCACTTTTAACGATGAAGAAAATATGTTTCTGTGACGGCAACATCAAATAAGCATGCACACCACCGGATATTAAGCGACCGTGGCAGTTGGCAGATATTGCTTTAATTAAGTAGGTAGGTAGTCTTGGATACGCAAATAATTTGTAAGTTGTTAATTAAAAATAATATCACTATTTATTCTACTAGCGGCCCGACCCGATATTGTTCGGATTCGACAATTAATTACTATACATATACACTCGGTATGCATGCATCTATACGAAGTAATGTATCTTTGAAAAAGTTAAAGACTTTTTTTATGGATGCCGTGGTTCCAGAGATTACTTTCCGCATTTACACACAGTTCACACTCTCTTTTTATAATATTAGTATACATTCAGATAACAAACTGAGGTTCTTTCAATTGATATAATTTAGTTTTTTTTTGTTTAAGTTGTTAAGTTTGCAATGTTGAACATAATTATGTCGTAATCAGCGCAGTTTCTATTGACTATATAAATCATAATGTTAATTTTCTACAAGACATCTATAAAATGTGCTGTTTTAGTTCCTAACACTTTTTATTTGGGTTCCGTACATTGATTCCAAAATTATAACTCTTATACATAGAATCATTCGTATGTTTATCTGCGTAACTTCTGTTGTCTGGTAATATCCGATTTTGTACGAATATACGACACTGAGAATGTTTAAATTTAGTACAAATACAGAGGTATGTGTCGCGATGACAGACTTTTACTGTAAACAAGTAATTCTGATATTCGATAACTGTCTCCATTGACCTGCACTCTGAATAGGTTCTATATAGCGTGCTCCTTTAAATACTTCGATTTGTAAGCTATATATGCAACTTTCGTTTCTCCATAATGTTTATTAGCATCATGTTTAAAATCCATATCTGTACTGGTCAACACACACTTGGATTTAAGAATTACTATATAATACAAGTAAATTACTATATAACAAGTTTAGTAACTATACCGTCATCCAACTAATTTTAACAGCTTGGTATTCCAAAACACTTTAGTTTAAAAAACAATCAAATGATGCAAGAGCAATTAAAGATCCCAATTAGAAAAGAAATTTTGAACTTTAGTTCGTGATATATAAAAATTTGGAATCTCAAAACAATTGCCAGATATTTGAGTTACGAGTACATGGTGCTTGCATGGAAAATCAGAAATTTTATATATATTATAAACCTAATAACAGATCCAAATATTTAGCTATCGTAATTGCTTATTACGAGAAACGTAAGCGCTAAGGTTATTCAAAACTTAGTTAATTATAATAAATACCCGTTATAACCTAGCTGAAATATCAAATGCCTCACTAAAACTTTAATCCTTCTACTCGTAGTGTAGTTTTCATGTAACTGGAGCCTAATGAAGCCATTTAATGTGTCTATATACTTTGTTAGAACGACTTTGGCGCTCATAGTTGCATTCGATATTCTTTCCACTTATGGATTGTAATCAAGATGAAAAAATATTTAAATATTCATAAATATGTCAAATTTATTCAGTATTGGACCGATTGTTTGAACAATGTTTTCCTCCGAAGGATTTACCTGCTAATGTAATATGCTTATTAAAAACTATTCATTCCTTGCTTTGTTCGAAGAAGATAAGTATCGTAAGGAAATCTGCATATACAATATTTTTCTATCGTCTATTCTTAGAAGGAAGGCATGTGAATAGTTGGGTGAACTATGATGGTGAAACACGGTAAGATTAATGAGAAATTAACATAATAATATGATTGAAAATTGATGAAATTGATGATTGAAAAATCCCAGACTTTAAATCAGTTTCCTTCGCTCCTTCTTTCTTAATGTATAATAGACATGCTCAGATAAAATTCATACATATAAATACTTCATTTAATAACAACTTCATCCAATGCATCTATTTGAAAAAGGCGTCACATACTCGCATACTTATATACACGCACGAGCATTTCCTGTGTCAATGTGGCATATGTGCATAAATATGAAATCACATTAACATTAATTATTTTTACCAACAGTGAGATGTTATAAAGAAAACTCTTTTCTCACTTATCTTTATTCAATGTTAAACTTTGTTTACCATAAATTTTTTAAACACAAAATAACTTTCAATAATTGAAATTCACTACTAATTTTTGAGGTTTGACAGCCGATATTAGGAACTGCTCTTTAAAAATAAACAGGCTCAAAAGTTGAATATGATCTTAAAAACAAGAAGACGATCAAGCTGGGCAAATGCAACCGGTAGGCTTCGCACAACTTTTGGAACACCATTGAATTTCTTAAGGCTCCAGATTACTTAACAATGTTTGCCTCACCGACGCAAGTGACATTTAATTTTTGATATAATTTCAGTTTAGATTAATGACACATAAAAAATACAAATGCGTGCAATTGAACCTAGCATCTTTGTGCGGGATATGGGTATTAAAACCATTAGTTCATCTCTTCGTATTATGCTTTTGTTTCTTCGAAACCATAATTGCATTAGGAATTGTGAGTAAATACAACCCTGCTATTATTTTTGTATTAAAAATCACTTAGCCCCTAAAAGGACTGGTAAACTGATTTTCGCCTGGAGCACATTCATATTTCTGAGAAACACGGTGTTTAATGCGCGGCTTGTGATTTCGAAGATCATTTTATCGTTTTTACTATAAGTGTAAGGATAACGGTTTTAATTGATCATAATAATATTTTTAAACTCAAGAGTTGCTACTATGTTTCAGTCATCTATGTTACGTAAGTATTTATTTCAAAATATGTTATATATTTATCTTAGAGCTAAATATTTTAAGAATTCGTTTCTAATTTTTGGGTTCAATTAAGTAATCAAAAATTAATAATTACTTATGGAATATAATTCATTGAAAATGAAGCAATGTAACTAATTTGGTTGTAACTAGTAGCTGTCCTTGCATAGCTTCCAAAAACCTACGCCTTATATTAAGAGATAGCAAGTGTACCCGAAACAAGAATTGTATTCAGGCGTTAATTATTTTCACGTTTGCTCCACTTTATCTTTGGAGGGAATGGTTATCACAGTAATATGAATTAGACATGTTCATTTATTGTAATAGCAGTCAAAGCTATGTTTAATCCGCTTAACAGTAACCTACCAAGTATTACGTGAATGTATTAGGCAGTATCCATGTGATACGTGCGTAACAAATTATATCAACATGAAATATTATAACAAATTAATTTATAGATTTAGTACCGTTAATACTAATAACTATTATATAAAGTATGAACTAAAACTACAGTTTTAATAAATAAACATATGTATGATAAAATTAATTTATTATACAAATAAAGATTTAGTTTACATTCTAAGTATATTCCTGTGACCTTAACAGCAGTTAACATAGTTGTGTACTTCGTACAAAGCCACGATGCGGTCGCTTCCATGGACATAAAGCTGCGTCCTTACGGAGCTAAATTCCGTCCATTATAAATTGATACTTCTGATTCACGAAGTAACTTGCTATAAGATATTCAGTACAAACTACACGTCATATCTTTGATTTTGACGAGAATACAACAATGTTTATTGAACAATGTTGAGGTTAATCGAAGGTAAACTGAAGAATCAAAAGCCTTGCCCATTGCTGGGCTTGTATCATGAGTAATATTAGAAGGATAAGTCTTCAAATATTTTATTACACTGGTGATCTTACATTATCTTCGAAAAGTTTCTTTTCTTACGAAGTAAGTTTTATCATCGAAAACAACATTACAACTATTTGAAAAAAATTAAATGCGTACAAGATTTAAAATTAGAGGACTCAGAGAAACCAACCCATACAACCTGAACCATAATGGTACGTAAGAAGCAAATATGCTCGTAACTTACTTCAAACACCCTTTCAACTCTTGATCTCGCTCATCGTTGCTTTACTTTCCCGATTGTTAGTTTTCATACCACCCGTATTAAATATAAGTTTCATATAAGTATTTTTTTACCTAAGTCACGCAAACACTGTTGCTGCTGTGCTGTTAATCAAATAAAAATGTAAAAATACTATTTTAAAAGCAATTAATAAAAGTACCTTAGACTATTTTCTAAGCCCTGTAATTAAAGTTCTATTATTTAAAGTTGTTAAAGCGAATTTTAACATTAAACTTAACGTATTTTAATGGTATCACGGCACGAAGAAAACAGCGCGGATCAACTAGAACTGGTTGTAATATTGTGCAGCGTTTGGTAAGACTGTACAAAATAAACTACTGTAGCGATAACACCGCGGTATGTGGTCCCAAAGGCTTAAGTTAGAAACAATTTAGTGTAACAAAGTGCTCTCGGTTTATTTAAATAATGGTGGGAATGATTTTAAATACCTACGTATAAATTGAGATGAAATTTAGTATGTGAAGTTAATAGATGACTTACTGTGTTTCAGAGGCTTTTCTTGTTTTCTTTAGTTTGTGAAGTCATAGTAACTGGCTTTTGATGTTAAGTTCTCGCATGGTTTATTTGATAATATACTTACCACCGAGATTCTAAATAACTATTATATAAAGCCACTTTGTGTTTGTTGACACTCACGGTACCCTATTCATCGAAATTACATACATAACTGAAGTAAATAAATTGCAACATTGAAAGCTCTTCTTAATTACACCACTGCAGCTATGTGGAAGTGGCTTTGTCTCCCAAACGACAATTGCTTGTTTCGAGATCAATTCTTGGCTAGACTATGTTACAGATAAATGTTTTTGTAATCGTTATGGTCCATGTCATTTGGTCCATGCAACCCAATCCGTCATACATGGAGTTCTAGAGCAAAGAATGAGTATGTAATCTTTTACTTTTCTTCTTCTCATGATTGGGTAGTCATTTTCATTTTCCAGCCTTCGTATAGAGTAAAATTGTGATAAAATTTCTAAGAAATCTCAAGCTCTTTAAATCTGTCGCACGGCATGACACAAAGGGTAAGGGTAAGGGTTCGTACATATAAATACATATATATATTTTTGCCGTGACATTTAGTAACAATTAATAATTATCACATTTGCATTTTCGTTGGAAGTTTTAAAAAACTAGAAGTTCGAACAAAAAGCAGGTTCAGAATGCACGATTATTGTATGTATTTTCCTTCAAATGACTTCAATCCAATTACGGCTCACATAAATCGGAGCATAAGTTTCTCCTTGTGATTGAAGATGCAAGAAAAATTCTCCGCTTCACAGTTCCACTTCGGAATGATGAATGGCTAGCACAAGTATCAGAAGTTATTTTTGTTATCCGAAAGTTCCGTACGTGGCCTAATACTTGCTTTGTAACGATAACTCCGAAGCACGGAAGTTCTCGAGGAATTTTGTTAGGGTAACCCATCCAACACTCAACCGCACGCACGGTTGCTTAAATCTCTTATTCAAGTCTCTCATGGAGCAATCTGAGTTTCGAACCATTAGACTAGTACAGCTTTACAAACATTACATTAGTACACTTTTTAAAAGTTTTTTTTTTGTTATTTGATTGTATAATGTCTTGTATAGGTCTTTGCTATGTAAAGCCTAAGTACAAATTAATAGATTAATTTACCACACTTTTGAGGACAATTTGGAGAATTCTTAGGTATGTAAATTTACTTACTACATTTATCTTTTAGAGAAGCAAGTGATTTTTTATATGCATGTAATTTGAAAATAAGAGGTGCGTACAGGATTCCAAACTTGCCTTCTGAAATCATACGGGAGATCAACGTTCAATCAACACACGTTCTTGTTATATGTATACATTAGTAGCATAATAGCTACAAATGTCGAGAAAACAAAAAATGCACATAAAAAATTGTTACCACATAGCATTAAACAGCACATTTACAGTTAATTCGCTTATCGTTCACCCGTTAACTATACAACTTAGATTTATATCTATGTACTCACTAGAATAAAATCTAGCTGAAGTGGCAATTTCTGCGCACTTTCTTGGAAATTCTCATTTCGCGAGTCGCTTTCATAAAGAAGACTAGTAATTGACCGTGTTATTGTTCGAGGGTTTTAGACTTATCCAATTTCCTTAACAAGCAGTTTCTCCTGATACTCGCGTAAGCAATTTCATTCACATAAAAGATAATGCGACAAATTTAGAGATAATGCTGAGTTTACGTTGCCAATATTTATGATAAGTATTTTATAATTATTGTAATTTTTGTAAAATTTTTTTTCAATGTATTTTTGAAGTGTAAGAGTATAGATAAAATACTGTGAGGAAATCATATGACGTATTCATACGCAAAATTAATAAATCGGTCAAATGTGTGTCGGTATCACGCAATTCTGTACAGCCTCACAATATAATTAGATATTCAGAAACACAATGGTTTCCTAACTTTCCAAAGCTTCATAATATTTTTAATAGCTATGTCATCAATAATATTACAGATACAACGCCATCTAGTTTCATGTTTTAAAACAGGGTAAGATATACTTCTAGACATGAATTGTATCTACATAGTTGGTGTCACTTGTAACGTATTGGTAGTATTAGTTGTAAGTAGATTAAGCCTTATTTAATTACAATAATACTAATATTTAAAACAAGATTATGTACAGATAATATTTTGTTGACGAAGATTGATGATTATTCGATTTGATTTAGAAAATTTGGCATCGATTCCAAATTATTCAAGTTACTAATAGTTCTAATTAATCTTATGTTTACTAACTGTTACTAGGTACTGAGACACCTTGGCTATTGACGATGAAAATATTTAACCCCGATATACCTTAGTTGCCATTACCAAGATATTATCTTCGTCTACCGTTGTCATTATGATATTAGCACGGTTGTAGTACGACATTGTAAAGTCCTAGTTGTACATGGACATCCAATTATCTAGTCAATGCGATTGTCGGATGTGAGAGATATTAACCATTTTGAGTAGTTTTTAAATTACTCTTCTTAATTCTAATTGCACATGGTTCCCGTCATCTGATGATAATAAAATTGTAACGGCAATTAGAAACTTATTAGCTATCAATGGGACCTTGGTGAAAATCACCTTGATCTTGATCAAAATTATTAAAAAAGACATTCTTTGGTCACGGAACGTCAGACAGAGGCCAAGCTTTTCTGAATAATATAATAATGTAGAAGTAGGTATCGGTAAAAGTTTTTAATTATCTATATTCCATATTATACTAGCTGTATTATGTATATACTATCCATATATATACATATACTATCTATATTATAATTATCAATACTAACAATAAAACATTAACGATACTGTTTTGGAAATGTAAATGTAGATATTTGACTTCGTTATTGATATAGAGGCTTCAAAACACATTTTTAAAATTTTTTGTTTGTCTGTCAGTCACAGCACTGAACATATTTAGATTTTTGACATATTCAAAACATACGTAATAGGTCATAATCTAAAATAGCTTTTTTGGGGTCATTTTCAAAGTGATGTATGTGACGGTGAATTACTAATATATTTGAAATTATTAAATTTCAGTTCAATAATTCACTTTTTTTTATAATTTCCTCCCCAGAAAGATCCAGAGTATGTTGCTTGCTCAATGACAACATTGGTACTTACATACGTTTCGTATCCCCTCGTGTTTTAAATCTTGGAAGGCCAGGGTAGACACGAGTAGAATCAACTTAAACTGGTGGTTGATATCCATGCATTGACGTAAAATATTATTTTTTTCTAATTGCGCTTTTGGTAGACGGCTGGTATAGAAATACCTTTTTTAACAATGCATTATGAATATTCTATTGATGCTCGTCGAAATATTTTAATTTTGATAGACTAGTGTAGTATATTTCAAAAATACGAACTAGATGGCAGTGTAACAGTTACTCAATTACGCTTTTCAGTATTATGATTTTAAAGTAATATCATCGCGGAATTTATACATTTTATTATGTAAGGCGTCCTTACGAAATGTTTTATTTATTGCCAATATTTCGACTCAGTTGCGTGGATCGTGGTCACGGCGAAAATCATGCCCAAGTCAATTTTCCGTACTTGTTGATTCCTGAACAACGGTCGAGATTATGGTAAACGGTTAGAAGTCACTGGGATTTTAACAACAAAGTTTAATACTTATGCTGCGGTACTTATGCTATCCACCGCCCTATTTCTAGAATCAACCGTGAAATTTTTGACATGTCTCGGTTGCAGTGTTGGAAAACCAGTAATAAGTAGGTCCTCCATTTTCATCTTAACCAACAACACGTCTGTAAGGTCTTTAAGCTACTGAATAAAAATAAGAATACCAGTTGGTAAGAAACAAAAATTCAATATTTGAGCATTCGAAAGTGGAAAGAATTGATGTAGAATTCCATTCTATCCATTATTCAATTTCATACAGGTTAATCTAAATATGCGGATTATGCGACGTGTGGCAATTATGAGGACGAAGGAGATGAGGAACGGTGGCAAGCAGAGTAGTTTGCGAGACTGGATGTGGCGAGAAATGAGAAGAAGAAGAAAATATCTGAACGTAGATGTGGTTAAAATATAACTATTCATTAGATTCTCATTTTCTTTTCATCATTTTCATAAGTCAGTTTGCAATAATTTTGATAGGCGTCACATTGTACGAAGCGTGTAACATAGTGTTTCATTTGGTTGTGTTGCGTTTATATTATAAAGCCTCATTCAGCTTTCAATGCCAATACTGCAATGCATCCATTGTGTTTCCAGTGGAAACCTAGTAACAAAAACATTTCTGCAAGTATTCTTCAAAGAAGTATTCATATTTCTTTGTTAATTTCCTGATCTGAATAATTCCAAATTTGATTTGGTTTGTGTCTTTTTGTGTCATTCGTATGTATACCATACTAGACACAAATCATTATTTCAACATAAATGGATAACATGTAAAACAGCATGTTAAAACGACAGCCAACAAAGAGACATGATGTGTGATTCCCAAAAGTTTTCCGTTTTTTATCGGCAAACAGAACCTTGAATCATTTTTCAAATCGAATATTGTATCTTTATTATCACTGAAATATCGTTACAAAGCAACAAGTACCATTGGTTTGTCACCTTTTGATGAAATGTCAAGTCCTACTTCACAAAGTATAATAATGTGGCATTGATAACTGTATATAATTTTATTGTGATCCAAATAGGTGTTGTGGATTACGGAACTGAATACGGAAACGAAGAAATTATGTATTTCATATTTATTGTACATTGTATTTCAGGTTTTATGCAATCAAATTCGCATTATGATTGTGATAGCCCAATGTCCGTTGTATCGAATATCATTGTTATTATAAGTAGGAGTATCAATTGCTTCATGTTTGCAATTAAATGTATTTCTATAAAAGTCTTTATATCTTTTTCCTACTTTGTATTGAAGGTTTAAAACCATCCAATATAATAAATCCCATTATCCCAAGACTCCCTATAATTGATACGATGTAGAAACACAATTTTAGGCACAAAGACGGATCGATTAAACTAAACAAATTATTTACCATTGTCAACACAGGAGTAATGTAACGGTAGCAGGTACATTCTGTATTTCAAAAGTGAATAAAGTTCTTGATTCGTTTTGTCTCCGGAAATATATTAAACTCTTTGACTTTATTGATAACAGTAATTTGACGCGACTACGTATTAACGGCTTTTGAGACGTGTTTGGAATAAATAAAAAACAATAATGAGTAAATCAAAGTACTCGTAAATATCCTTAGGCCTGACTAATGTAAAGTACTTCATTGACACAATTACGTGTAACGAATGTCACGTGACATGTTTCATTCAGATTGATTGCATAGCGCGTACTTGTGAACTTAATTAGTTCATTGCTCCTATTTGAAGCCCCTCCTTTGCTTTGGTCTGCTGTGTGATCGAGAAGGATTAGGGCTAGTTGATATCATCGTAAGTGAAATTTCTCTGAGAACAACTGTAATCAGTTATATAAACGAGTCTTTTGATGTTTTGTGTGTTCGAATGTGCTTTATCCATTCTTGACTTGAAGTTAAGCAAGGTTTCTTGATCCTGGTTCACCCTTCATACATGGACATAGCAATGATATTGTACATAGTCCTTTCTGTAAGAGGTCGCTGACCACTGTACTTTCCATTGTAATCTATATGTATCTAATAAAAGTTAAAAGTCTATATTTTACGGATTTTTAATATCTGTTAAAAATTAACAATTCACATAGATCTGAATCGTCAAAATACTTAAAATTTTCCAATTTATGCACCTCAAATATTAGTTTTTATTTAATTTAATTAGGAATCGGAGTCATTATGCGATTGAGATCAAGTAATATTATATAATAGTTGGAAAATAGCATAATTATCCTCAAGTCCTTTGACCATAGGTATTCTTAATTCGATCATTCATTGAAATATTGAGGCTAATATTTGTTACGACCTAAAACAGCGCATTGGTGATGCATTTGGTGTTACTAATGTCCATAGGAGACGGTGACCAATTACCATCACTTGGTGCGTCTGCTCGTTTGTTAGCTATTTACACAAAACTATATACATTATAAGTCCTAGAAAATTTAAGAAAATATATTTCTGTTTCCGAAATTATCTAGCCTGGACAAAAATCGTAGATAGTCAGTTATAAATTTTAACATTTGGCTATTACATCTGTTATACAAATATTGTCATATAAATATGTACAGACTGGACTCGTCGGTCTATCCATTAGCCTTTTGAAGTCCACTATTGAATGAATTTTCTCTTATACTGATGAATTTTTTCAATAGTAATAGCTGGTAAATGACCAGAAGGGGCAAATTATGGTTAATAACCAGCGCTACCAATGCACATCAGTAACACCAGACTCAACCGACTTGTTGACAAAAAGGAAATTCTGACTTACTTCTTCCAGACGTGCTTTTACCGTTACAATGTATAATTTGATGGTCACAATGTCCACGTCTGAAGCAATATTTTATGTTTCCGGAGCTGTGTTTTATAACTGATGGCGGTGACCTACGGCGACATTGTTAGCTGGATTGCTATTCAAAGTGCATGTGTTAATAAAACAAATTACCTTATTCAACTAGCCGACTTAATGAAGCCATAGATATCAAACTAAAAATAATAGTCTTGGAACACATGCAGTTGTTACTCAATGTACGATTTATGCTTATAAAACGAAACACCTACCCAAAGGATATCATTATTTATGAATGCATTGCTTTATAAAAAAAAACTACCTCATGAAACAATGCATTAATTTATGTATTATGAAATTGCGTAACTTAAGCGCAAGATTAAACAATGCATTAATTTATGTCAACACGAAATTGAATAACTTAAGTGCAAGTTTAATAAGCTGTTATTCAATATCAATGGTAACAAATTATAAATACAAAAGTGTCAATCTTAATACCATAAATATTTTAATTCAATTTTATCTTGACATCTAATGCCGTCTGTCAGACAGACTTAGTATTAATATTTCAGTAATCGTCGTCAGCCTTTTTCTGACGGAAAGTACTGATAACTTAAGAAAAAGAACTCTTGTCTTTTAAGCATTTGTTCTTTTAAGCATTTGTAACCGCTGAGCTAGCTTGTGCCCTATTTTAAAAATTAACCATGAAGTTTTAATTCCTGTGTTTCGGCTGCAGTAAGAGAGCTAAATAACATGGGGGTTTACCGCTTTCGATGCAGTAAGTTTGCATAAGCTTCGATAAACATTTACTAAGACTAACTCTTTGGTATTAAAAAAATCCAGTTACGCGGCTAGAATTTCTATTCTAATCTATTAAACCATTTATCTAGATACTAAAGAATTGTTGTTGAAGTATGTTGTAGTTCTCCTCAATCCTAAAAAAAAAATGTCCTGCGGTGTTATTGAGTTGTGACTAAAGGGGAACATTTGTGTAAAAAATACGTAATGGTAGCAAAGAAAACAATAATAAAATGTCTAGTATAAAGTTTTGAAAATCTGTTCTTGAATTCCGTTTTCCGAGTTTGAATTTATTCTATCGCCTCACATAAATAACTTTATTTCTGATGAAAAATTCTAGCTCTGTTGATGTGAGACCGAATGGGTAACAGAAATAGTGTTTTCGGAATCCATATTTCGTGTTAAGGTATTCCCTCAAGTTTTGAGAAAGTTTGCCAGTGAAATAAATATTCGATCATATATTGTAGACTAAGAAATAAATAAAAGTTTTCATGCTTTCCAGGTCTCTGTGTATATTTTAAAACTACAGGTTTCTTCTGAAAATAAGAGGTGGTAATATTCAACACTATCTAAAAGCGCTTGATATATTTAGCATAATTTCGGGAATATTTAATTCTGACTTTTTATGTATGCATTTTATGTTAATGTAGTTGTATGTGGTAATCCACCTCGTGATACCGTAACTAGTAATTTGAATGTCCCCCGCACGGAAGCCTAGAGTTAGGGTCATAGCACACATATCAACTTGGAATGGGATTGTCACCGTATCAACTCGGGCCGCACCGCGGTTCGTAAGCGCGTCCCGAGGCGAGGCGATTATGATACGATTCCGATTAGAGTGCGTTGCAGTAGGAATACAAAGAATACTGGACGGCTGAAGTTGATATTTGTGCTAAGATCCTTAAGAATCCAGTACGCGCGGCTCATTTTTTCAAATTCAGTGCGTATTATAAATTAATTATTGATTGCTTCCATACACATACCAGAGAGTCCTTCATAATGTTCTCAAAGGTTTGTGAAATCCACACTTGACCAGCGTGACGGAGTATGACCTTAATCCTTTTCACTCTGAGGGGATAGTGGAACAGCTATAGGTGGTAATAATGATGGCTCTTTTTATCTACGCACTTCGCTGAGATCAAAAAAAAATATTTTTTAATGTTAGTTGCCCATTTAATTACTTGAAAAATGTCTTCTTCTGACTTGAAAATTGAAATTTGAAAAATGACTTCTCTACCACACTCACCATCACAATATTTGAAAAATGTCCTTCTCTACCACACTCACCATCACAATATAGTTATAATTCACCATCAAAACCCATAACTATCCCACTCTCTAGTTTATCACTCACACAATAAACGTAAAGGACAGAGGCAACAGTCCAGTTGTTTATGCTGTTCGACTTGATTTAATTTGAGTAAAATTTAATCGTAATGAAAATTATTGGATTTGGATTACTACTGATCCATTTAAAAACAGCACATTAGAATCACTATTTTGAACTTGAAGCATAAGTACGTCATTGTCACAACTGTGTATCAAGAATGTTTACATGAAAAATGAACATCAGTATAGTATTGTTTTTAGCTATTCATTTGTTTTTAAAGATAACCAACAAAATGAACTTTACAAAGACTCAAATACATTCATAAAATTGACAAATGAAATGTCATCAGAACTTGGCGATGTTTTCCTTAGATATATTATGTATGTATAAGTATGAATGAATATATTAATGACAAGATTGGTTGAAAATGACAGTGCTAAAACCAGTTCCGCGTAGGTTAAAACTTACTTTGTAATTGCCTATTATGTTTTAAAAGACATGCAGAGGAGTTTTTTCGCCGATTTTTCTCCTCAATGTTAAAGCACATTTCGAAATGTTAGTAGAAGCAAAAAACGACTTGCATGTATTCACAATATACCTAAATAATTAAATGATTTTGAATTTTTGAATTTTAATGTAAATTGTACATGTGAAACTAAAATTAAACACAGTATAAACTGATCATTGCTTCCAATTGTACCAGCTAACATTAAAGCGGTTTTTAATCGTATTTAATCCAATCGCTTGCTACAAAAGACTCATTACTATTTCATGGAGCATGTATAGGTCGGTGCTAATAGCCCATTTAGTGAAATACATATTCGTGTTACTACCCTGATTATAAAATCATTAAACGGGTTCGGTAAATCCGAAACATGGGAGACTTGTTACTTAATCGAGCCAAGTTACATCGACCCCATCGTATGTGCAAGGCGATCAAAATTAATAACAATAATTTAGATATTTTTGAGGATTACGAACGTCATTTGTGAAAACTGTTATAGAATCTCGCATGCCTGTATGTTCGTTCTATCATGAAATACTGGACGAAAAGAGAATAAGATTCAATCTATATAAAAGGATTGGTTACTCAATAAGCCACTAAAACCAGAACTAAATTACTCATTTAAAAAATAAGTGCTACGTCATCTTTAAAACAGAAAGTTTTATAAATGATAGTATTTCAATATAATTAACAATAATGGTATCGATTTTAATTCCATAACTTAAAAGGCTTCTTCAGATTATATGTTATACATATGTGATAACAAACAAGCAGACGTATTATGTATTGGTAAGTGGTCACTGGAGCCCATGGAAGTATGTGACACTAAAGGCATCACCAACGTATTGTCGTTCAAGAACAAACCCCCTAACTAGCGTTTTGTTCTCCAACACTGCATCCGAGACATGTTAAACAAAATCGTGCTCACACCGATTAAGTTTGGATTAGTATAGTGATTCCCCAATTACCATTTTGTTACTAGATACATGTATATGTCGGTGTATTGCACGTTGTTTTAACCTCTATCCGACAACGAATTAATTAATGAACGACATGTTAATAATCAGAACGATTCCTATCGTTTAATTGTTAATTGTATGTTGTGTATATATTTGGTAACCATTAATTTATAGGGTACCTATAAATTTCATTTATACTCGTATGTACGAAAGATATGTATGGCTTTACACAATCAGTTTTTTTTGTTCCCATATTACGTTAGAAGTCTCAGTCTCTATCTCGATTTGAGGGATTCGTATATTTAATGAGAAAACGAAATTCTTGTAGATCACATGGCTACCTGTCCATTTATCATGTCATATTTAAAATAATAATTAAACTTTAGCTTAAATAATATTACGGTCGTATTAATTAAATACAAGTATTATCATTTTGGAGATTTTTGTCGATGTGTAATTTTTTTTTGATAGGCGCATCATGTGACGTATTCTATTAAAAACTCGCTGGATATAACAAAGAAAAAATTTCAAAACATATTCTTATTCATACTTTACGTGAGAACCTACATATGGCAAGTCTTATAAATTCTTATCCATTGCATGGAAAACGGAATATATTATAAATTTTGTCTACATCTATCTAGAAATAGGTAGAATATTACTTTTTAATGTTAAAAAGTTACTAAAACAAGCATTACCAATTAGATCAAGTCAATTATGCTATATGAATATTACGCTAATAATAATTGTTACAAATTGATCTACTCATAAAATGACTCTCCATCTCATATGGGAATAAATTAAATACAAGTTGGTACAGTTCCTCGTCGTATCAAAATAAAATCAATTAGATCAATTTACAGACACTCGCCTTTAAAAGGGACTTGTTAAATCATATAACGAGGATCCGTTTTCCTAATTCACTTGTTGATTTGGTATTAATGAATTCAAACTTAATATTGTTGTGCAGTATCTCGACATTAAAATGTAAAATATTGTCATTCGTTTTCATATGATTGCTAGTAACATGCTCTGGCCTCATTTAAACATGCACTATCCATACGTTCACAAAGAGAGTTCGTAATCATAACCGAAACAACTGTGTTTTTGTCAGGAATTTTATATTTTTTTTTAACCTATGCATTGAAAGCTTGCTCTTGAATCACTGTATCTGTTAAAAAATATTACTTGAATATCTATGCAGTAACATTTGAAATCAGGGAGAGACAAATATATAGTTTTAATCTATTCATATACATTCAATTTTATCTGCACTTTTCAAGTTTTAAACAGATTGCTTTTATTTTTATTTGTTAAACTTAATGAAAATACTCGGTGATTTCAAGTGAAACTGCCAAATTAATAAAATTTATCATGAATATTTTCTAATTAACACATTAAATAGAGTAACTGAATTATGTAAACTTTAAAATCATTATTCGGTATTAGTACCATGAAGGGGTAGACCGGACTTACGTAGCGTTCATACTATCCCGACCATAGATCACATAAATATCATAAAACAGTTCATCCTTGTATTTGAGCGGTGTGACAGCAAGCATAAATCTGAAACAATATAATCAGGATCGTAGTCAATTATAAATTACAGCGAAGCTTAGAAAATTATTTAAGGACCCACGCTCGGTTCCCTTTGGAAACTTCTGGTGGAACAAGCCCATTTCCCGGGTTAAAAGTATCCTACGTAAATAAGTAATACATTAAAAGTTTGTCAAGAATTATTGAGTGTTCTGTATATACAAAAAGATGCACAAACAGAGAAAAGTTCCAAAAAGTCAAATTCAAATTCTAACGAGAATAAAATTTCCAAAAAATATTAGATTTACAGCTTCGGTCCCGTTAGTTTTATTATTAAAAAGTAAGTTTAAGGTGAAACGCGGTTATTAAGAAACAGAACTATACCGAGACGAATACGTTAATATTAAAGTAACAGTTAAAAGGATCAATCCTAATTAAGATAATTCGTCATTTGACAGACAGCGTCAACGAAAATAATCTTAGCTCGTTAATCCTTGAAAATAATACGTTGGAAATTAGATTGATCATTAGACAGATGACAGTATAGACTAACTGGTAATGACGCAACCTGCCGGACCGTAGCAATGGTAAAAAATAAGATAATAAGAACATGTCGAGGGTTTACTGCAAAAACCTGCTAAATAACATTTTTTCCAAAAATTGTATAACCGCACCTATAAACTTATTTTTTTGAACTCTTTATGCTGGTAGAACAGGCTAAGCTCTAAGTTAAACCGTTTAGAAATTATTTCATGCTAATAACAGTTACATAACATAAAGTGGCCAATAATGTAATGCTAAAATAACATATAAGCATTTACTAATAATTTTCTTAAAAGTATTAGCCTGAAAAAAAATTTATGCATTCTTAACGCCTTTTTCTTTAAATGATATTAAATAAAATGTTTTAGTACACATTCAGTTAATAAAAACTAACAGTATTTAAACCTGTTTAGCAAAAAAGATTTGTTTACTTTCATATTATTCATTTACAGGTAAAACCTACTATATGACTATAAACCAAAATACATGTACACATAATTATTTGAATTAGTGCATTTTATTAACATGCTAAACTGATTATACAACCCTTGC
>PDGT01000056.1:255286-303149 GCA_003671415.1 Megathymus violae
GACGTTATGAAGAATCTACTAGAATTTCATTACTTTTTTTAGGTGTAAACCTTTAACATGCAATATCTCAAAACTAACTTCACTGCACTTAATAGGTTTTTGCAGTAAACCCTCGATGTGATAGATTTTGTTTTGGAATTTTGGTTGTCTGTTGGTCTTTATGGATTTTTGTTTCATAATTCTATGGCAAGTGGTCATAATGTGTGTAGGCTTCCTTACAATGTTATTCATAAATATTCTTGTCCCTTCAAATTTTTTCCATAATAAGAAGCGCACAAAAAGAGAACCGTTTTATCGACATTCACTAAATATACAGTGTGTTCATTTCTATACTTTTTCGCTTTTCTAATAAAGGAAGTAGTGAAACGTCAAAACGTAACAAGGGTCGTTGAAACGAAAATTCCTTGTGCTGAGTATGATCAAAGTTTTAGTTCAATAGAATATTCTTGCGCGAAAGAAATATTGAAGAAGAAATGAAAGTGTCAAAAGCAAGCGCATAAAATATAGTAGCGTACGTTTACTTTGTTAACTTCGAGTTTGGTTAATGCAAACTGAGTACGTAATCTTTATTCATGCTGATAATAAAACTGATACAGGGCCGAATTTAAATATGAAATATTTATTTTTAGTTTTTGGAATTGTATTCTGTCAGAGATTCATCTGGAAACCACTGGACAGGTTTAAACGATACTTTGTATATCTGTAACTTGTATTATTAGTTATTATCTAGGATACTTTTCATCGCGAGAAATGGGTATGACAGTACAAGAAATAAAATTTGTATTTACATAAGATGGTAATAGATCACACGTCTTCACATAAGAGGGTAATAAATAAAAAATTAAATCTAATATTTTTTCTGCAGCTATTGAAATGAATATGTTTCTAGTTAATACAACTAGACTGATTTTGAAAACAATAAAATGGGGCAAATATTAAATTTTAAATTAAAGCTTAATAAAAATGCTTCATAAAAATAAAAAAGTAAAAATATTAATATTTTTAGCAAAGATTTGACTACGCCATAGCCCAGTTGGTAGTGACTCTGCCTGCCGAGCGAGGGGTCGCGGATTCGATTCCCGGCCGGGGCAGACATTTATGGCATAGATAAATGTTTGATCTCGGGTCATGGGTGTTTTAATGTCATATTTATGTATGTCCATGCCACCCGCAACTCAGGGAATCCTAGTGTGGGGGTGTGAGTGTGTAAACGTTTATATATTTAATTAAGTGATTATAATATGATTGATAATTAATTGATTGATGGTATGAAAACAATTTGTTTGGGCGTGGTTGCTATTTGTAAACGTAAGGCGCAAGTTATCTGAACCGATGCGAGATATAGCTTAACCGATCTCTCTAAAACAACAAAAACCCAAGTCTTAACTATCTTCCGAAGAATGGATGTCTTGAAGACATTTTCTTAGTACTGGTCAGTCATCCGATTTAATTGTTTATGATTGACACAAGTTTGTAGAGCGTGTTGATAAATATTGTGTATTTTTTTAAATATTTGCCAATAAACGAAAGAAGGGTATTGCCGGTTAATAGTCGCAATGATATTAGTAACACGAAAGAAGAGAAAGATACGGGAAAGTCCCTTGTTACTTGGGTCTACAAAAATGACACCCCAAAACATGATATATTTCACTGTTATCGTTACTCCAGTCGGTAAAGAGCCCAACCACCATGCCCTATCCGTTGAGATTTCAATAACTAATGATGTAAGTATGAGCTGGGATTATAACTGTACTGGAGGTACGGTGAGCCGAGAGCCGGAGAAGTTCGACTTGAACACAAGAATAGATAGATAGATACCAGACTTAAAAATCAAATATCGTTATGGAACATAACTGTAGAAAGTCTTTCATGTACAGTATTAAACTTTATATTCAGAACACGTCAAGTAGTAAATGGAATATAATGATTATTACTTATTGAATATCGCTGATACCGTTCGTTGAAAAGCCAGATTCTTTAGGTTTTGTACAGCTGGATCGCATATAAAAACATAAACAACATCTATTGATGCAATTGTGAAATGCGGCATCCATAAAACATGACAGCCACAGCATTTACAATTTAAGTGTACTGTACAGCTGTAAATATTCTTTCGATCGCAGGTATGTTGGTGTCTATAAAAGTGGCGTTTTAACATAAAATTTTATATACGGTGTGGCCTGTTAACATGTTTTTAGGGTTCTTTATATCTGTTGAAAAACAAACGCTTAACTCGATTTTCTTAGATGCTATTGGAAGCATAAAGTATATTTCGGTGAACTAAAACTGATGTACCAGTAATTATTCAAATTCATTAATTCAAATTTTGGAAGTTCAATTTAAGGGCTGTTTATCAAAGTGAGTGTATTAAACCGAGGGGTAATCTAAAAACAAATATTTTGTGACGTATTAATTAAAAGGGCAAATACAAATGTGGAGTATAAAAATTACATTAAAAAAATTCCACAAAAATATATTTCCTCCTTATCACAAAAAATATTAAATTAAAAATTTAAAGATTTTATTGAACATCAAACAATTTTATAAACTGTACATCGGTAAAGAACTCAGCCCCTTTTTCTGAAATTGAGTTGTACATATTGCCGGAATCAGAAAAAAAACATCTGCCTGTATTTTTACGCCATACGCTTTACAATTTTTTTTCTCGATTCGAAGATTCAAAAGACGTTTAATTGATTCCTATAAGAGGAAATTGATACGGCGTAATTAACCATTTGTGCGTTATACACTAATTGGAAACTGAATTCACATCAAGGAATAAAGTCAACATTCGGATAACAGTTACGTTTCTTTGAGTTCGAGCCTCTACTGCTCATACAGTATCTTCTTGACTAACTAACGTTATGGTCTTCTCTAAATAAATAAATAATAATAATAATAATATATTAATTTGGAACAAAAACATAAAAGTACAAATATACATGTGAGAAACGATCATCTTGCATAATTATAAACTGTGTTGCAGTGGTCAACGCCCTCCATTAAAAAAGGTGAACAGACATCCATAGACCAAGATAAGTGGGTAAATGTTACAAAGTTAAGAAAAATAAAAATTTAAAAAATAAAAACAAAATATATTTATAAAAACAAGGTTATGGAATTAGTAAATGTTTTTATAAGTATGTGCCTATGCGTTTTTATAGTGTGCGTATATATGTGCGTGTGTGTGTGTGTGTGTGTGTGTTTGTATAACATCAAATGTTGATAATTATAATTAAAAAGATTTTACAAGATCCTCTGCGTCCTCGTAGGAAAGTGTTAAAAGCCATTCGATACATTTGGATTTGCATAAGGTAGAATTTAAAGAATATATGTTTAGAGATTTATTAATTTTGTTATACAATAAACCGCTCAGATAATAATAATGACGTTTCGCAATAGCAGTTCGACAAGATTTAGGTGGGCGAACCTGCCGTTGAATTTCTGTACCAACTGAGCGTGCTGCTATTACTCTTCTTAGATTCATCGATGATATAATTTTATGTGTTTGTATCCAAGAGCCAATGATGGCTGGCTTCCATGGATGACTGTGGGTTTTTCGGTAACCAATTACCATGAAATGATACATATGCTAATTTGTCGAACTTCATTATTATTTTTTTCATTTGAAACCAAATACAAGTATACCTTACTTGTATGAACTGCATGTAACGCCTAATTTGTTAATATTTCTCACACAAAAAAATTCTGATCAAAAACATGCGCATAAGAAATGCACCTATGAACAATACAAAATTGGAATTTGAATTACATACTTTCTACAAACCGTTTATTTTAAGAAGGATAATGAAATGTTTTAAGTGTTTCTGGATACAGTGTTGAAAAGTTGGTAATAAGCGGGCATTGCTCTCCTTCTTGAGTGTCAATGCATTCGACTGCGGTGCTTTGCTCTTTTTTCAGCTTTTGACATAAAATAAAGAATAATCAAAATACCTGGTCCGGAACCATCCAAAATGAACCATGATCATTGCAACATGAAAAATGTAACTGATCGCTTCCTGTACATGAAGGATAAATGAGTAAAACATTTAATAGGGGCCGTCTCTTAATATAATAGAACCCAAAAAGTAATTGTTGAAATTTTTATCGGTGCGTTTGTGCGCGTTTATCTCAGAAACGACTTAACCGATTTCGTTATGATTTTCACCTATTCAATATTTAAACTTCGTTTTATTGCAATCCGTCCATAAATAAAAAGTTATAAATTAATCTAAAGCAAAGCAGGTGCTATTTAAAAGCGTAGGGCGTAATTTTTGTGAAGCGAAGCGAGAACAGTTTGCTAGTAAAAATATGAATCTACATATATTATACGGACTTATTTTAACCAACTACAAAGAAAGACTATTCAAAATATTACATTTAAATTCCATTCTACAGATTACTCATTATCTGTTAAAATCACTTAGTAATTATGTAAAATATTATCTATACATATATATGTATATATTGAGGACTTTATAGCTTATTGTCACAACAGTGTCAAACAATGAAGCGTTGATTAGGGTCCTAAGGGACTTAACACAATATACCCTTGGAATAACTATACACGAGAGCGTTGCACCTATATTATATTAAATGGCTGATTTGTGTTGAGAAGTACATCATATCGGATTAATCAGTACGAACCTTGCCGCTTGCCCATTGTAATGCGAAGTGTAAATACGTCACAATTGTGGGTTTAATTGTCAGCGGCTGATCTGCATAATAAGATGAAATTTCGTCGCACCTATAGAACTATAGCAAGGATGGGCTTTTAGTAGTTATTCGAAGTGTCCTGTGAACAGATAATTTCGTTAACGGATTTTGCCTATTTATGATTTATGGTATTTTATATATTGCATGTATAATCCACCCATGGGCTGTGAGTATGTACGATTATTGTTTTATTTGATTTATGAAGGTCGTCGGGTGGCTTGAGAAAATTACACTAAAGCGAAAGAGAGAATCCAGTATGAGTGGTTACTAACAGCTTGGAGTAAGGTTACGAGCTATTAAAATTCATTTTATTCAGGTCATTTCGAGGGCATTACATATCATTAAAATTCAACTCAAAAAGCATTGAAAATGTACTGTTGTACGTTGCGTAATAAATGATAATGGAACATCGGGAATGACATGAATTCAGAACGTTTTAAGCGCATTATACAAACATTAAGCTTACATGAGATTTGTACCAACAGCACACTAAATATTTTTTTGCTAAGCGCCTATAAGTAACGGAAAAAGTCCCATGATGCTATTTTAGAATATTTTACTCCAAAAAAATTAAATTACTGCAGTCTGCTTGGTGGTAGGATATCGCGTAAGGATTATATTATGAATATTATTATTACGTCATTCATATTAATATTGGTATTATTATCTTTTTGTACAGCCTGTCTGGCTAGCGACTCTCTTGCTTGAATCAGCCGCCAAACGGCTCATCGTGTTCCGGCTGGGATCTTGAGGTCCAGTACTTTCTTTCCTTGTTCGTCTTTTTCGGCCGACAACGCATTAGCGATGCCTTTGATGTTACTCACGTCCATGGGTGACGGTGACCATTTACCATCAGGTGGCTTGTCTGCTCGTTTGTCGGCTATTAACATAAAAAAAGAAAAATATACTCGAACAACGCTAACTGTTGAGCTTCGGTGAAAACTGGTAGATATCTTCCATGGATTTTTCTCGGTGATCCCTTTATTATGTCTCTGTAGTACTGACAAATCGTTACCATATTTTTGGCAGCTGCTCATATGGAAAATCTATTTTTTAGACTGAGGATAAAGAATTTTTGGAATAGTCTTCCAATATGCCGAAAGAAACAAAATAAATCACTCATTCAAAGGCAGTGCTGCAGGTGTAGATTGGTACATAGGTTGCAGGGCACGACATCTTGATATCAATCTGCGCAAACCAAAACCAATTTCGGCGGCACGTGCAAGAGGCTTCAACAGACCACAATTTGAAAGATTCTTTGATATTCTTGACGTGTGTCAAGAATAATTTCTAAGTATTATATATATATATATATATACACTTAAATACGTAATTTAATATAAATATATATTAAGGCTGATTTCAAAATTTTCATTTGGTGTTAAAGTTGATTGATCTTATTATCTTTACTACTACCCGATTTGCCCAAAACCTTTACCCGCTTTAGGCATCCTCCCACGGCAAAACGGGTTATTTTAATGTTTTAGTTTTTGATACTTATCGTTTATAATGAAGATATTTTTTTGAGTTTAAGACTGATTTGTTAAAGTTCTATAAGTAGGGAAATATTATACTTAAAATGAAAGTAAAAAATATTTTATGAACCTGTATTTTTGTCATCTAACCTTAGCTTACCCGATTTGGGCTTATATCCCTATATATTCATGACTATAAATAGGACCAATTCGCTCTTTCACCTATCACGTGAATGTGATAATCACATGCATGTGGGAAGAGACCTTCAGTAAAAGAAACACGACCCTTCAAAAGGAGAGTAATATTTACTGCAACATAGTGTGTGCTAATAGAAGCGTTTTGGTGTGTAAGCGGTTCCATCCATAATTGATGGCTCAAATCAATCTCTCCTGCTTGTGGTGCACCCTGCTGAACACCGGACGAGGTTATGATGAACAGTTCCTCAAGTTTGGGGATGGCTGGGCCCTGTACCGCGCAGTTGAATTCCGATGGTAATTTTGTATGATGGTAAGGTTCTTTACATGGCCCGCTGCCATTCTCCGCTTAGCATCGAGAAGTTTTATTTATGTCAAGTAACAAGAGATATTCGCAGGCCTCCCCAGCCAGCTATTTTTTAAATTCGCTGGCTGTACATGTATGCTCTAATTTATGAGTACTTCGACATTCGTGTCTAGTCGGTAACTGAAAGACCAATGATAATAACCAGGTTACGGGTATTACGTCAATACACTTCTTTTATATGTAAAGCAGAGACGTTCCAGGAGCTTGTAATTTAGGACAAGAAATGTCTTAAGTGGGCCTTATACCAATGTTCGTGTCACCTTCATTTTGGGTATCAAGCGTACGTTACTACACTTATTTGAGGCATGCTTTTGCTTACTCTTATAGCATAAAATTGGTTTGCCTGTTGTCGTACTAAGATTTTATTGTCGCCTAGGGCAAACATTTTATGTCTCTGGTATTTATTTATTTATTGAATAATAATAATATAATATAATAAAATAATAAATAATTATTTATATTTTTTACCTATTTTAAGTCAATGCTTGATTACAATCCCTCCTGATCGTAAGTGATGATTAGACTTAGATGGTAAAGCGCATTAACTTAGAAAAAGCCTATTCACTCCTGCTTTGAAGACATACAGTAACGTTGGTTGGTTGGTAACGTCGGCATTGTGTGTATCCATGCCACCCACATAGGCAGTCCTTATGGATTTAATGATGCCTATTAAATTATTGAATCTCAGTTTATGCCTTAGTGGCACCAAAACTGCGGAGCTATATCAGATTAAAGAATCAATGATGTGGTTGATTCAGCTACTCTTAACAAATGCGTGGTACGTATTTAGCTTCAAGGTTTCATTCTGAAAATTTTGATTTAAAGTAGGAGACCGTGCGAAGGTCGAAAACAAAAGTAAAGTTGAAAACGATAGTGGATGCGAAACTTTTACAAACTACATCAGAGTTTGTAAAAGTTTCGCATAATTTTAATTAAATTGTGGGAAGCGAGAAAGCGTATATGCTATTCTACATTCTTTTTTTTCTTCTTAAATACATTTTATTTTAGACTGAGACTGGTAGCTTGCAAAACAAATAAATGATCCTACCATCAGGCACGCATACTGCCGAGATTATGATGGCCATACTAGCCCGTAGGCTTCGAAAGAGAGGGACCATAGCATCATAAACGGTTCAGCAGCTTGTTATATTCGACTCCAGCATGGATGTAGCCTCTTTTACTTTCAATTATTCAACTTTATTCGTTTATAAAATTCAATACCGCGCTTTAAAAATAATGGACGTTGAGTGTGCGCTCCACTCTATTCTAACATGAGCTTTACGCTGTGAAGTTGTAAGTTATTTGCATACATAAAGTACATTTAGCGGTGATTCATTGTTCCGTTGAAATTTTACATTGCGTAACATTCGCGGTAAATCAACCGGCACTGCATCGTAGGTGTGTGAATAGCAATCGACGCGTGGTCTCAAGCTTATACTATTAGAATAACTTGTGGCGTCAATACATATATATACAAACTTAATAAAAGTCTAACGAGTGAGTAAAACTAGAACTATATTTGGTTGGCTGTACTCAAATGAATGACTTTGCCCGTATTGATCATTCAATATGTTATTTGCACTGGAAGCCGTAATAGTGCCTGAAATGGAATTTGGCTAACGAGAACGAATTGATGTATGTCTTATAAATCACTGTTAGTTTCAGAATTCCGATTCGATTAGTCGAGTAAGTAAAAGTACGGTGCCGGGTGCACATGGTAATCGCGTCTAAGTTTTTCTTTTTCTTTCGAAATAGAAAGTCTTGTTATTTTTAAAACTATAAAGCAACTTAAAAATAAACGATTAGAAAAAACAAGATTTTCACTTCAAGTTGAAATCATATTTCATACTTGGTAGTTTGAATCACGAAGTTGTTTTAATAATTTGCGTTAAGGAAAGCTACAAAATAAATACTCGGATCGGACGTACATAATTCTAACCTAAGAAGGACACTATACATTTATTTTCAGAGTTAACTGACATTAGAATGGTATTATATAGGAAATTCATATTAATTAATTGGAAATATTAAAATATTCATTGTCATTTTGGGTCTTGGCCAACTAGGGCGATTTCTAGCCAGAAATTTTTTTAGAAATCTGTTTTACTAAAATAGTTATTCAGCAAAAAATGTTTCCTTTGAAGTGAAGAAAAACAGTGTTGATTTTAAACGAACGACTGTTTTATTTTGAATCTTGAAATAGGAACGTATACAAAGAAGAGAAGAAAACTACATAGCCAGATACTTATGTTAAAACCTTTTTGATATCATTTCCAACAGTATAAAATATCACGTCGATCCGTTGTTCTGTTGCGATATGGAAGATAGAGAAACCAAATATTCGGCTACATTCAAATGCTCCCTAATAAATTAATTTATTTTCTTCGTGTATAGTATCTGTAAATAATAGAATTATGTACAGTGCTGTTTTATTGTGTAATTTGAATCATTATATTCTTCTTATATATTTTTTTCTAATTATTTATGACCTAGTTATAAGTTATGCCCAGTGAAGCAGTTGAGAAATTTTATATTTCATAACACGTGCAGTCACTGCTATCTAATTCTTACCATTATAATGTTCTTATCATTAGATCTCCATTTTTATCATTACGTCATTAGATAATAACCCTATAATATTTTAAACAAATATTTGTGTTCAACCAATAACTATATTGCAAATAATTCAAAAAAAAAAAAATAAGCATAACAACATTTATTATGACAAAAGTTTCACATTTACCGAGCTAAGTCTTAAAATTTATGTTGCGGCTTAAAGCTTTTAAGCATATTTGCTTTATTACGAGTGCAATGCAGATAAATTGTATGCTTACTGACCAGTATTGTTGAATTATTATTGCAAAAGTATTCAACGACAGTTATAAATATTAACAATTTACAACGATTTTATAGTGCGCACGAGAATGTCACGCCATTGCACGACGTACACTATACATAGAAATAGTTATCATAACATACGTCTTTTAATTACAGTACGTATATTTTTTTCATTTAATAAATAAGAATTAATTTTATTACCAAAGAAATAACTTTTTTTCCGTTTTGTGTACTCAAATTTGCTTGTTGGTTAAAACACTTTGAAGTAAATGAAGAAATAAACAATGTTGTTAAAAGATAACTCAATGATGTACATGTATCTCTTAAAAGCAATCAATATTGACCCTGAATTACTCCAGTTTTACTTCACATTAAAACTAAGCAAAGGCATTCGTTTGTTAATGTATGTAATTAATTTGTAATTTTAATTAAATTCAACAATAACATTTACAATTCGTTAATAACATATCGAACGTGTTATATTAAGATATTTATTAATAAGTCATAAATTTATTAATCAAATCGCAATGTTGAGTGTATTATAATCTAAAATGTTGCATATATTATTCCATGACTAGTAATAGGACACTCCGTGTACATGCATAGTACAATTAAATGTGAGATGTTTACTCGTACAGATATTAAATTAACATAATTTGTAATTGCTATGAAGAAAATATTTTAATTTGTATTAAATAAAAATATTCACGGATGTAACATGATCGAAATATGAATAGCCTCGTGTCTAATATCATCACAAAAAGACTTGTTACTAATGGCCATTCAATAAATGTTTCTGTATTTTCCTATTTAATAAGTGTGTGGAGTTTATATCGGGCTATTAATCTATATCTATACTAATATTATAAAGAGGAAACCTTTGTATTTTTGTATATTTGTAACAAATCAATTCAAAAACTATTGAACCGATTTTTAAAATTCTTTCACTATTAGAATGCTACATTATCCCTGAGTAACATAGGTTACATTTATTACTAAGAAAAACAAGGGATCTTTGCTAAAACTTCAGTAACGTGAACCAAAAGGGAGAAAAATTTGCTTAATGTTCTTTATAAAGATAAAATTACAAATATATCTCAAAATGTTTAAAAATAAAAGTACACCCGTGCGAAACCGGGGCGTGCCGCTAGTGTTAGAATATTATTGTTATATTGTATATGCAACAAACACAAAAACATAAAAATTAATTACAACACATACATTAAATACATTTTTTAATTTTTTTGTTAAACTCATATAGTTATATGATATAACATAACATGAATAATTTGTTTTTTTTTTGTCTTGCTACTGGGGTACTAAATTTTATTTCAACATTTTTACCCACATTATTCGGAGAAAATCACGTGCCCGAGAATACGTATTCCTATTGTTACGAAGCTTTTCGAAGGATAGCCGAGAAGAGAAAGTCGGCAGGCTTACGAAGTTTCTGGAAGGGTGGCCGACCCTTCCAGTAAAAACAACGGAGGCAATAAAAGTGAAACTCAGGTAGTAATAAAAACTACCTGGGACACTTCTGGCCAATCTCGCCCTTATGTCTTAGGCAAGATTGGAATGCATTGCCGAAATGAGGTTGTTTACCTGACCCGCTATTGTTATGTCGATTTCCGGGAATTATTGTTGTTGTTGTCTCCCACGAAGGCCGTAGAAAGATCTGGAAGCCCGGAAATCAATATAAATAGCGGGCAGGGTCGGCCACAGGGCATTCGGCTCGCGGATACGAAGCGAATAACTGCGATCTACGAGTACAACTGCGATTGTGAAGTGTGTGTGAAGTGAAATAAAGTCTCTGCGGAATTACTTTGGCATTTTACGAACCTACGAATCCTGACACGTAACACTATCATCAGATATACCTATGTAACTCTAAAACTATCAGACTCGGTTCTACGATATAATTCTGGGCTCATCGAATCTTCGTCTAAATCTAATCTAAATCGACAGGACTTTTCTGGGAGAGGTAACGATGCATGCGTGTGTGGTACGTCCCCGCAAACAATGGAACACCTATTGTCCTGTCCCGCTTGTCCTGATAGCTGCACACATGAGGCCTTGCTGAGAGCCACCGAAACTGCTGTCAGAGTGGCCAAGTTCCGGTCGGGCCAAATTTGAACTAGTATCGTTTCGAAAATAAGAAGAAGAATCGACAGTTCAATCACATCATAATTTACAAAGGTAAAAATAAAACATATTAGCTATGTTTATATATACAAAGTAGTAATCTAAGAGGAGACAAAACTTAATGGTTTATACGACGAGCTTTTGTTCGAGTGGTATATATTTTAATTTGCACACACCTTGGACTCACATAAAAAACTATATGCACATTTAACAACAAATTTATGAACTTATTTATATTAATAATAAGTTTCTTCTGTAAATAACGATTCATTGAGAATTCTTCATGATTTAAACTATGTAGTATTAATACCATTGAGGACCCGGGTTTCTACCTTTGCTATTGTGAAAAGAGATAAGAATTAAATAAAGACTAAAAATAACACAAAGCAGCGTGTAAATGACAGAAGCAAGCGCATATACCCACGCCACGTTTTCAATCTCCAGTGCAAGTTGACCATTACTTAACTCTATACTCATGTTCCAATTGCATAGTTAACAAGGCGTTCTTCCATTACAGGACGAATGAACGCATATCCTTTGACTCCACCCTCCATTATTCCCCAGCGGAAGCGGTTTAATTATATTCCCTGTATCGCGTATCCGAGTAATGATGAACAGTATGTTCCATTATTGACATATATGTCGATACGTATATATGTAGATCATTCCGGTGCTGTTATGCCAAGATAATGAGTATCGTATCACTATGTTATTACTATTACGATAGTTTCAAATTATTACAATATTTATTCATATTTACTAGTTATATCTAGTAACCGCTTTCACTCCGCTTCAAAGATTTGATTGCATTTCTGCAGCTATTTCTATAAATGAATATACAATATATCGAATACATATAACTAAGAAATCCGATCCCTCAAAAGGTTAAAATGGGCCAAACGTGAAATTTATTAAATCATTATAACCCATAAGTGAGACTGTTGGGATCAGATGTCGACACTGGCCAACTGCGAATTGGCAGACTTCACACACTTTTACAAAGTTATGGAGAACTCTTTGGTATACAGGTTTCCTTAAAATGTTTTCACCGAAGTGATTATTGATTTATTCTATATACATATTTAATGGTGCGTGCAGGATTGTACCTCGAGTTTTCTAGGCTACCACTGCATTGAAATTTATTAAATTCTTGATAAAAAAATGATAACAATGGATTTGGACGTGGGGGTAATTTGTAAATGAACCGTAACAACTAAATATTTTGTCAAAAATAAAACGACTTTTATTTTAAGGAGGTGAATTTCTTGATTTCATCTCCTATTTTTCACCCTTACAGGCGGTATGTTTTTTTCAATTAATTCACGGAATTTTCCAAATAGGTTAATAAATGCCGGAGTTCTGAGGTAAGAAATATTAAAAAAATTACAAGCGAACTGAGAACATCCTCCGTTTTGATGTTGGTTAACAAGCGTAGGTTTTCTAATGCAAAACCAATGCGGATTGCTAGTATGAACGTGTGTCATTCAAACTAATTAACTATTTACATTATGCAATATCATTATGGAAAATAATGGGGATATTTATCGACATAATAATCAATATAATTAATTGAAATAAACTAAAGTAATGATTTTATTTACAGTCACAGAAATAAACGAATCCTTATAGCGATGTAATTAAAAATGTTTTCGAAGACGAAGCCATTTTTAATTCCCAGTACTTTATATTTTCATTAAATATGAATAAAACATAAAGGTTAGCAAAAAGTAAACTATGCTGGATTTGTATAATTGATAAAGTCGTTGGTATTAATCATTTCAATAAATATTTGTTTACGGTGATTCAGCGTACCGTTGCCGAGCTGTTTTGATGAGTTGACACTGCTGTAACGATGGACCGAGATCATGATTTTGGAGCAGCTGCATTTTAGCATTTTACGACCAGACATTATTTCTTATTATCATCGTATTCTGGAATGTTTTCAATCCAATTGCAATTTTTAAGCATTTCGGCGAAGTCGAACAGAGAGCCTCTTGATTGAGGAAATTCAGAAACATGGTGATAATTTTTCAACAAAATATAAACCTTATGCAGATGTTTTGAAATCGCTCAAATTTACTCAATCGCTCCTCAGTTAAATCAAAATAGCAAATATCAGCGAAATCAAGCACATGAACACGAAGAGACTGAGCAAACTGATTATTTTTGGGATGGGCAGATGTGATGTATCCACGATGTTTATACAAATAAAGAAAGTTCATATAAAATCAAATTATATTCTCATGTTGTTTAAATACATACATAAATAACATCATATTGATGACGTCCATATATTTTAATTCAATATGGTAGCGAAATTGGTAGTGTAATGTTTAAAGCATCTATCTGTATTATATTCATACGATGATCGTAGTGGGAATATTAGGTCATAGCTTTGAAATGATACTATTGTCATATGTTCGAAATATATATATATATATTCAGATAATGGTCGTCTGAACAAACGTGAAAATTAATTTCAAACATACCATACATATAGGCACTTTATTCTTTTTTATTTTATTCTTTCTTTCTTCTTCTTTCTTGGCCGACAACGCATGAGTGAATCCATTAGTATTATTAATGTCCATGAAGGCGACGATGAAGTAGGTTTCTGCTCGTTTGTCGGCTATTTACATAAAAAAACAACAATATACATGTAAAGCTGATTAAGATTGCAATTAAGAGTTTTCACTTTGTCTTCGCATAAAATTGTTATAATGATAAAGTATTTTTATGAGAGCTGTTTTTGTGTAAAATAGCATTTGTTCAAGATACAACTAATTAAGTCTGTATTCTTAGTTAAACTTGTGGTAATATGAACTTGCATTATTAACGAAAAGCCAAGAAAAAGGCGCCTAATCAGGTTTGTTAACTTTTGTTTTCGTATAATATAAGTTTTGTAAGTAAATAATAAAATAAAATAATTAGATGAAAAACTGAATTCGCTGCTTTACTAAAATGTAATAGTATAAAATAATTATTTATAGTTTTATAAAGATTTAAACTTAATACCGGAATTAAAATCGTGGTATAAGTACTTGTAATAGATCATGATGATGATATGCAATATTTCGTAAACATAGTACATAAAATAATACATATACAGTATAGTAATAGTATATAATAAAAATATTTGTCTTATTAGCAAAACAAACCTTTTCCTATCAGTGTGAATCTATATCTTACTCCATCACGCTACTTTAGTACTGATGAGAATGAGATGAAGTGACCAACCCCAGTATCAGATGTCCTTACGCTAAAAAAACTACTTATTAACTATTATGTAAAAGCAACAACCGAGACCAGATGCTTTATCGTGCTTTTAGAACACGAACACCCTCAAGAAATTTTGCTACCACCCGTCAACCATGAACAAAATTCATAACATCGTTAAATCTAACACGCTCAGCACGTATGTAGGAGATATGATAGCCGCCGATTAGTAAGAGATCACCCACAGCCTTTTGACATGAGCAGCACTAGAAAAGTCATCAATGTAACGTACACCTTGAAGAAGAGTTCTTTTCACAGATTTTTAAAACCACAGATAACCATATATCAAAGCACTCATTCACGTCACTCAATCGATCAACTTTTTCAAATGTTACACAATTCGTTAGACCAACGACAATATGACGGCTAAGAAGTTTAAGTATAAATGAAATGGCAAGTCGCCAGATGGATCCAGTTGTATCAGGAGTGCTCATTACGTTCAATCGAACACACGCCTTTGCTTGCCAAAGCGTGCAATTACGACAAACATTAATTTATGCTATAGTTAATTGGTTTGAAGCTTACCACACTGTAGCTGCTTATTCGATTACACATTACTGGTTACTGATTATTATTACCTAAAATATCAATATTAACACTTAATATCATCTTACTTAGTAGAATTCGTAAAATTGGTTATAAGTGATTTGTATTTTAAGAACATCATTTTTTCTGACAACCTGTGTTGACGTCGCTGTAGGTGGACAGTGTGTAAATTAACAAATTGTGAGAGAAGCAAAAAATTTCATAAGTGTATTGATAAAATATATTTATGGATACATTATTTTAAATTTGAATTTGATGTGAATTCAATGCTTTCATCTTGAGACGGTCTTTGTGCTACATAGGTCACACTAAAAGTTTCCGGAATTGGCCACTTACATGAACAATATTTAAAAAGTTATTACTACATTTAAAAATGGAACTCTTTAGCCGTAGAATACAAGTTGTTTCATCAAATTATCTTTTGTTTTCACAGTGTGGCATCATTTTAAAAATTGCGTGATTACAATAAAATGGATTTAACTCAGGAAAATTTTCGTTGCATTATTATTTACGATTTTAATTGTATTTTGACAGCAGAGCCTCGTCCGGCTTCAGTCTGCTTTTGGTGAAAAAGCAAAGTATAGGTCTCCCGTGCACCGCTGTGAACCACAAAAACATTGATGCTGTGCGCCATATGATCGATGAAAAAACAGGCATGTGACCTACCATGAGATCCGGACATCTTTGGACATAGGAAAGAGTCAGATATAGTCAATCCTACACAAAAATTTGGGTGTAAGAAAGCTGTGTTTTCGATGAATCCCACACAATTTGAATGATGCTCAAAAATGCTCACTTGGTGCCATGCTATGCTTGCCAGATACAACGAAGGGGCTTCAAATTTGATGTGGGACATAGTAACAGGTGACGAAATATGGATTTATAGTTACAATCCCTAAACAAAGCAGCAATCGAGCGTAGGGGTCTTTCAAGATGAGCCGAAACCAACCAAAGTGACACGCGTGAGAAGTGCCTCGAAGAGGATGATTGTTTCTTTTTTTTATAAAACTGGACACGTGGCGACTGTTGCTTTAGAAAATCGTCATGCCGTGAATAGTGACTGGTACACGGCTTTTTGTTTACCGGAAATTATTGACAAACTCCGTGAAAATAAAGGTAAGCACCGTATCATCTTGCGCCACGATAATGCTATTGCCCACACGTCCAAAAGGCGAAAAACGTACAACTTATGAGTCATCCAGCATACAGTCCTGATCTGGCACCGTGTAACTTTTTTCTGTTCCCAAAAATCTAGAACCAATTACGCGATCAACGGTTGTCGTCACCAAAAGAGGCTGTCGAAAAGTATGAAACACATGTATCTGAAGTCACCACGGAGGAGTGGCACAAATATTTTCAAAATTGATTCAATCGTATGAAAATGTGCATTGATGCAAAGGGAGAATATTTTGAGAAACATTAAATGCATTTTTGACCATTAATAGTATTTTTTTATTAATCATTCCGGAAACTTTTAGTGCACTCCACGTATTAACTCAAACTAAAGTAGAAACGATATTATTTTGTTACCCGACTTCAGAAAGAATGGTTGGTTCTCTGAATTTGTATTTTTTTTTTGTTTGTTTCCTCAGAAATCCGTAATTTATTAACCGATTTGGAAAATTCCTTTTTTTTACAGGGTACACTACCCATTTGGTCCCACTTAAGTTTGAATAAAACTTACCACCTCTAAACGTGAAAAATAGAAGATGAATCCAAAAAATTCATTTTCTTTAATTTGTAGTCAGTTTTTTTTTCCTTAAAATACATATTTTACTTGTTAACTTAATACTAGCAACAGAAATTCTCCTAGTAGCGTAATACTAAATGCTTTCAAATTCAACCAAACATTAGGATACATTAATAAAGATATCGTTTGGATAAGAAAACGTACGAATGTCTTAAACATAAAAAGCGGATTCCGTGGGAATACAGGGAATGATGGTCGGAAACGTGTTGGTGATACTTTTTATGTCACGAAAGTGATAGCGCTGACAATATATGATCAAATAGCTCATATACTAGATTGTCATCTGTAGCAATAAAAAAAATCCTTACTGAGTTACATTAGTTACTGTATTCATTGAATTCCTTATATTTGTTACTGAACACGAAACTAAGTTACGTCTCATCGATCCCAGTTTCCATCCTTCGTGAATCTCGTGTTTTATAATGAACTCACAATTAGCTTTGACAGTGATATCTTCACTCGTGTTCCATCTAACGAGTTGCTGTCTATTGCATCTAGTAAATTATATTTCACAAACGCTTTACTGTTCCTAAATCGTTTCAGCTTGATTCTTTTAAAAGTGATAATTACACCGTTAGTGAAAATTGAAGGACAGTTAATTTGGTTTGGTGTTTTCATGCTAATATAAAATTGTATATAAATTTTTGATCATATCCCATAACTGACTTCTGAGTCACTGTCTTTACAGAAAAAGAGATCAAGACCACAGTTCACCAAGCTGGCCAAGTATAAATTACAGATCTTTAAGAACATGATAAAAATCTCTTATTTAAGAGATATTATAACAAGATTTTATAGCTAGAATTTATTTTAATCAAATAAGTGAATATTGAATTTTAGACACATACAAAATTAGAAGACTTTCCGCATTAGATCGTGGATCGACCATGCAGGAGTTCAATTTCAAAATCACCATAATATAACTGCTTGCAACTGTAACTAATACAATAAGTCTTCGCAGTTTTGTAAGAAAGATAATTTCATCAGACACAATTGGCCGTAAAGGTGTTTCAACTTATGTAAAATAATTACAAACTCAATGAAGAATAAGCGCATTGTGGGACACAACGTTAAGTAGAATTCCTAAAAGTACAAACTTTAATCGTAAAACAGAATAAAAGTTTATGCATAAAAAGTTTGAAAGTTAAAACACCGCTTCAAAACATAACAGGAATTGTAATATAAAATAATAGTAATATGTAATAATAAGTCAAATTCAACGTCGAAGGATACGATTTTGTGTCAACTGTAATGTTATTTAGGACAATTTTATTATTCAATAGAAATTTCAAATATTTCTTATTTTCCTGTATATCTCGGTGAATTTTGAGTATTTGTTTCAAATTTAAAGGGAATAGTAGTTTTGTAAACATATAAGATGGATTTTAGTGCATTTTTTTAATACTTAAAAATATATTTATCACATTTAATATTAAATGTGGAACATCTCAAAGTAATATTAAGTATACACATGTAAATATCGGTTGTAACTTTATTCTGAATAAATAAAGTTAACTATAATCACCTCAATAGACAAAGTGGCAGGCTTACCATTCATCCGTCAAAATCGCAATCAATTTTAATTTATGTGCAAAGCAATTCTGTACTCATGCGTACTAAGTTGAACACGTTAGTATTTACCCTATTAATATTCAAGCTTCAGTACTCTCTAGAAGCATATTCGAAGGAGGCGATACAAATATTGTATGAGATTTTTTATGTTAATTATCACCATGCTATCTTCTGATACGTGGCCGCCTTCACATACTTCCGTATACAAAAGGCAACGATAGGTTGGCGGCGAGAAGAAAACGGACCCTACTGTTAGCAAGTTCTTGGTCTATGTAATCGAATTTCTATGAATCCATTTCACGATTGATTATAAGAGGTGGGTGGTAGTTAACCAGGCTTACAAGGAATCAAATTTTAGGATTAAACCTGCTATATAGAGCTCAGCGACCGTTGTCAAGGTTGAGCAGAGTGTACCTACCAGCAGAGAAAGTTGGCTTAGACTCAATTATAGAAATATTGCTTACACTCTTACGTAGAAACCACTATACATCAAAGAACTTTCCTTGCGTATTTGTAAACTACATTATATACTTTAAATACGTATATAAAATTTAGTGGTAACTTTATTTAATTATTTATCATAATATTTAATTATATCATGATATCAGGGCTCTGGTTTGACCTACCAACATTTACGTTCGATAATTGTCCAAATTAGTAGTTATTAATTAAATTTAAGCATGATGACGATGAAAAACTAGCTTTTTCAAGTTATTATTACAACATACTTGTATTTATACCGCATATAAATCAACACGGAAGTCGACTTTATCGACATATCATTTATAACTGTGTATGTTCCCGCTGCAGGTGCATAACTTGATAATAAACACTATGCATCAATCAACTCGAGCTCACAAGCGAACGGGAGTAACAAGAGTTTCGTAATATACGAGAATACGAAGTTAACTTAAAAGTTTACACACAAGCTCATTTATCTTGGGGAAATGGAAATTTTTTATTGCATATGTAACCTGTTTAAGTATTAACGCTTTTAATGTACAAGAGTTTAAATATTTTAAATCATTAAACTATTAAGATGAAAAAATGGTTTGCGTTACACAAACATGTTACATAACATGTTACACAAATTTTGTCTCACCACCAGCCACATAGGGATCCCTTGGGAGTAAGTGAGTTGGTGAGTTTGCAGGGGTAGATGTAGGTTAGGGTTATGCTTGTGAGTACCGAAGCGGGGATGATATTAATATTTTAGTTAATATTACTGGAAATTACATTTTGGGTCTCGTAAAATATTAAGTTTATTAGTTAAGATTTTACATTAGTTTAACGTTTAAATACAATACTGTTTACGATGTAAGGTTGCGAGGGAGATTGGTATATGTATAAGAACTTACAAAAAAAAAAGAAACTTTTATTTGTAAAGGAAATTTACAAATCAATATACATAATTTATTAAATATTTCACGTCGCTATTACTAAAATGCACACTTCGAAGTAGGTACTTAATCGCCAGTTCCTTTGATTTGGAGGTCATTGAGCTCTGTTTTACCTAGTTCAACCCAGATGCTATGCTAAATATGCATTTCGTCCATAATGGTGGATTTATGTGATAGCCGGCAAAGTGGTGGTCATACTCTTGATGTTGCTACGTGCATGGGCAGCGGTGACCATTTATAATAAATAAATAAACGTTTACACACTCACACCCTCGCACTAGGATTCCCTGTGTTGCGGGTGGCATGAACATGCATAAATATGTCATGACAAACACTCATGACCCGATCAAACATTTATCTGACACATAAATGTTTGTTCCGGCCGAATCGAACACGAGACCCCTCGCTGGGCAGGTAATGTCACAACCAACTGAGCTATCGAGTCGTCATTTATTTTTAATGATCTAGCTCACTTGCACGTTTACTAGGTGATGCTATAAACTACTGTTACTATGTCAAAAAATCGAAAACAATGAGTATAAAAAATGTCACAGAAACTAAATAACCAGTTCTTATTTTCATAAAAGAAATGAATGTTCATAGAATGAAGAACTCTGCCGGTCTAGTGAGCGTTGGACATAATACAATTGTTTATTGTTGAAGTTGGACGCTGTTCCAGTTGTTGATGACCCAGTATTTTCTCCAAAGCCTAGGATCATTTTGATAGCAGCCTTATTTGACGAAGTTCTCGTTTGTCGCCGAGCAATTGTTGTCTGACTTCCACAATCCTATTAAATTGGAACCAGATCCACCGCTGGCAAAATAGAAAATACTTTTCTGCCATATTGTGTGTTTCTATTAAACTTGCCTATAGAATGCAGAATGCTCTGAGCCTCTTAAAACATTTCTGACAGTATTGGATTTTTATTTTTATAATTTATTTACCATATAAGAGTGATGAAATAAAATTTATTATTAGAGAGCTTGTCAATGGCAATGTTTTTTTTTTAAATAATAACTTAATTTAATTTTAAACAGTACTTGTTAAGTCATTTTGTAGTTTTGATACGGATAAATTTGAGCGTACTCGTAGATGACTTACTTCGCGAAGGGTTTTCAGGTGAGAAATTAGTGCTGCACCAGACAATCCCTTATTGGACCACTCACGTATCTCAGTCTGTGCGTTCGTTTGTCTTATTAAAATTTATCCAAATTATTGAACAGAAAAAAATACCCTTGACGACCCCGTAACCCGGTTAATAGGGACTCCGCTTGCCGCGTGACGGATCTTACGTTCGATTCATGGACATTTACATGACAAATAGATGTTTGTTTATATATTATAATTATATGATTCATATTATTTTAGAGATAGGTTACAGTAAGCGTTGGTTGCTTTGTCGGTCATCTGATATCTGGTTATATATGTATGTGATCAAAAATAGTGAACTTTAATAAAAAAGGAATAGGTATTCATTATTACATTCACGATCGTACGAAATAATAAAATAATACGAAAATCCATGCTCTTCAATTTCTACTGGAAGCTGAAAATCTTCCTGGATACGTTTACTGTACGGTAGTCTACCCCCCGTCTGTCAGTTTCGGGCTCGACCAGTGTTATTTAATTCTGAGTTAGAATTGTATTTATTTGAAGGACATAATTATATGAAGTCTAAGGAAGAGCTATCAGTAATTTTGACACAAAATGTGTAGGTACTTATAAGCTTATACAGAAAACCCACCAAAACCATCAGAAGCTGGAAACGCCAGGACTACGTCCCATCTGGGTGTTAAGATGTTATCATTTGATTAAGGCCCTTGTAATAATAGAGCATCGTGTTATTTATTGAAGCCAAGCTGAAATTACGTCGCGTTCGTTTCTAGATAATATTTCTTATTCCTGTCGACGTGCATCGAAAGCTGTAATTTTCTTATTACAGAGCGAAGTAAACTGCAAGGTATTGCCAGGAATCTTTGTACTAAACTTTGAATTTATTTTATATAATTTATATTATTTGTGATATGGTGAGTAATCTTGCGAGTTATTTTCTTATCGTCTTACGGAACAATAAATAAACCGCACTTGAAACTACTTTTACTTATTTTTTATAAATTTTTAATGTTTACTCACACACTTAAACCTCCCTTATACATACCTCATCACTAAGTTATACGTACATATATCAATCTTATATAGTACACGTATTATTAATATTATCTACAATACTATAGTTATAATTTTTGGACATTGTTATACCGCATGCATATCGATGGAAGAAAACATAAAAGTCTTAAGCGCGCCTTTGGTAAATATATTATCTTTACACTGTGTATAGAAGTCATTTTTTTTTCTGCGTTGAATTATCCGGGTCTCGTAGCTCTAGGGTGAGTAACAATGATATTACGATTTTCAGTTAAGACCTTCAGTCTCATATTTTACTACCAAAAAACGGTTTATCAAAAAAAAGAATCCGGTGTTTTTTTACTTTTTTATTTTATTTTCATTTACAATTTAAGGCAATTTTTCAACACATATTTTTTTGATTCACTGCATTATTATTCAAGTACCTTTCCGTTTCTGGTATCGTAAAAAATGAAACAATAAAGCCAGTATTGATGACGATAAAATAGGTGTTTATTACGTTTGAAAGGTTTATATGGTTTGCATTGATTTAATCTAATCAATTAGACAATTTTAACATTCTAAAAAATGAATTTCCTAATGATTCATTATACATTTTAAGTTGTAGTTACAATATTCTTCTTGTCTGAATACAATATACCGAAGGGCGTTATCAACACAATATATATATATATATATATATACATAGAACAATGAGTTGTAATAATTTATTACTTCCATAAGTTTCTGACAGATGGCGATATGAGTTAGTTTAATGATACCAGTTTTATATATATTTTTAATACATTTGCTTCAAAAGTAGACTTTTCCATGTGTTAGCGTATGTTAGCGTGCGGAAAGTTTTTTTTTTCGTAGTAGTAGTTTTTTTACTCCTGCATATAACTATCAAATGTATGAAGGACGTTTTAAATCAAAAAGTTTTCAGTATAAAATTTTTGTATGAAATGACAATACTTTTTTATATATGCGTGTACTATAATTATTCTCATTGAATTGGCTGAAAGCATAGAATCCGTTGCCTTGCCATGTCCCAAAAAAAAATCTTACTTCAGCGAAATTACCGTAATTCTTGGCCGTATTGGGGCGTCTTAGAATACTCCCCCCAATCCCATGCTGGCAGAACAGGGTGTCGTAAGAGGCGACAGAAGCCAGTCTACTTGGTGGTCGGTTTTCGCGTAAAGATTACATTATCAGTACTATTATTAAGTCATTAATATTGTTACTGGTATTATTATCTTTCCGTGAAGCCTGCCTGGCTAGCTACAACCCTCCTGCTTGAGTCGGCTGCCAACGACTCGTCGTGTTCCGGCTGGGGGCTTGAGAGCCAGTACACTCTTTCTTAGCTTCTTCTCCTTTTCAGGCCGACTGCGCATCAGTGATACCTTTGGTCTTGTCCCTGGACGACGGTGACCGCTTACCATCGGGTGGCTCGTCTGCTCGTTTGTCGGCTTTTAACATAAAAAAAATTACATTTCTATATTTTTATGATTGAAATATTTCGTTCGATATATGTGAAGAAATTACATACTTTCCGCACTTGTATCGAAATGTACTACTTATTATCTAATTTCAAATGTTACCTTAATGCTGCAATTTGTTTCACGTCGTATAGGTTATTGTTGATTATGATATGAATAAAATGTAAACTTAAAAATCTTCAACTCTCCAAAATCTAGAAATCCGGTCACTTTTAATTTTTTTACGTAATGTTCTATTGCCATTTCTATAGGTTTTTAGATTGGCTTAAACGTTTTTATCTTTAAAGATAAACACAAACAACACTAACTAGATATAATGCATGTTAGTAAATATTAATTTAACTTATTATAACACATTAACGCTATATATAATTTGATAACAACATCTCACAAAGTACATATTATACATCCATAACACTTACAATTATCTCTGATATATAATTATGTAATTCTGACATAAGTATCTAAGTTTCAAGTCGATAACTCATCGGAAATTAGTTTAAAATCAATTTCAACTATCACAACAACAAGTTAATGAAAACGTAATAAATTTTAGTGCCTACTACTTATACTATACAATTATTTGAAGCCATACATAAAGCCAAGTCTGTAAGGTCTCATGTAAATTTACATACATGCAGGGCGTCTGCCCTGCCAAATTGTGTTGTGTGTAGGTTTCAAGGACTGATTTACGATCTGTACCCTGCAGCAGTTTGAATACGCTTTATGTAAACCCTTTTACACAGAAATACATTTATCATCATTTATCTTTAAGACACCCGATAGATTTAATCCGTACATTTGCAATTATTTGTACAACATAAATTTTGTAAATGATACAATCCTACTTGCGTACGACCTATTGCAAACAATATATATTATATTGTATAGTATTTTATGGTTTATTTTGTCGTGAAGTCTCGTATCGTTCGACTGTTCACTTAACTATTTGCTGCTCATATACAACCATAATCAATCCGCAATAATTTATATTTAAAACACAAGCTGTTGATACTATTAAAAAAAGTAATAACAAATGTTTTATTGATAACATTCGCTGCTTTACTGACTGGATAATACCTATCCAGTTCTTTATACCATCCATATACTCTGTATACTTTATTAATGATTCTCCTCAATCTACATACAGCCTTATACATCATTATGACCAAAGCCTAAACGGGAATAAATTCAAATTGTCAAGATTTATAAAGTAGATACTGTGACAAAATTTCACCTTTGTATTAAAGCTTTACCTTCTGATTGAGTCGCGGTGGATAACATTAGTGTGATCAAAATTTCTAGCATGAAAGTTTAGAAACTAGTGAAGTACTGGCTATTCGTTAGTGGTTGTTGGTTGAGGTCACGTAAACTTCGCCGAACAGATTATTATCAAATTGAATACGTTTGGGCGGAAGGGTAAGTTTGTGTTGTGTTAGTACTAGAGTAAAATCAATATCACTCTAATTCAATATATGAAAAAAATATGCAAGACTTTGAAAATGGAATGTCAATATTTATATTGTAAAAATAATAATTATACAATCACGTATTTTTTACATAAACATGGTTTTCTCTGTGTAAAGTCCAATAAAAACAAATTTCATTACATTAAAATGGCTGATTTTATGGGAAACTCAACAGCGACAATTATTATTCCAGTGCTGGCTGCAAGTATACTTTGGGAGTGAGAGGGGTCAAATAAAAATTTCGCATAAGGAACTAACTGAAATACCGAGTTAAGAAACTTCCGGTACTCTCAATAATTTCATGGGTTCTATTAGTGACAAAATTGCTTGAGTTTCCGTACATCGGACGACACGTTGCGTTGTCGGGCTCAGATAACAATCTTTAGGTAGCCGTGGAAAAAATAAATGGGGGGGGGCCTTCACGCATTTAACGCACAATGTATAAGACACAAAAACTTTTTATATTTATATTTGCCACTAACAAATTCACCTGTTCAGTGAAGCAATTCAGTGGAAGCTCTATGACTCTTCAGAGTCTATAAAATAGTGCTCAAACGTTATTTCACAGTTTCTTAAATAAAAGGAAATTTAACATCTCTTTATGAATGTGTTTCAACGCGTCTAACTTTTCGATGGTATTCCAATTGATTGTTTTTAGCGACAAAATACTAATAAATTAATTAACAAGGATAGAAAACCTGGAAGTAAAAAAGAGTATAGCTGTATGAGGCCGCAGAGGCTTTGATAGTTGTCTATTTTTTAGTTCAGTGCAAGTGCGATAGATGGCGTTACAAGTATATTTAGACACGGTAAGCAATTCCAGGGTCTTGATAGAAAATAATTTATTCGTATAAGTTACAAATACGAGTTTTGAGATTATGATTACCAGAAAAAAGAAAGAAAGAATATTTATTTTAAAAAATAATCACAGTAACAGCCTTTATAAAAAATTTTAAGAGTATAATATAATAATAAAAATTATTTACAACAAATATTTTAAAAGAACCAAAAACAATTTAATACGAACCAAAAACAAATTTTCACTTCTAAAGCAACTTAATATGGAGTACCAGTAATAACATAGTACGTTATATAATTTTGTGTAGTGATTGTATAAGCTTTTAAGTTTTTTTGTTATAGTAGATAATAACTACATTTTACCCGCGACTTCATCCGTGGGGATTCGTTGTACTACTTATATTTCATTCAAATTTCGAAAATCATTTATATTTTTTTATATTAATTTTTTATATTATTATTTTAATGTTTTTATATAAAGGAGCGAAACGAATAGAAAATTAATTTAAGACGGTCCTAGACGCTATATGCAACCATAGGAGATATGCATATACTAGAGCTGGGCAACTTTTTTACCATTACGCCGCATTTAAAGTAGCCAGATAGAAAAAGGCCGCATAATTTGGTTTAGCTCTGCAAATGCGATTATGGCGATATTATTATAGTCTGTGCATAGTATTATGGATTTATTGCATTATATCATAATTATTACATAAAATAATTTAATATCATTAGTTTTATTTAGTGGGATATTTGCATTTGTTTCTGTTAGAAAACAATTTGATTTTTGGATTAAGCTCTGGAATGCGCTGTCTTAATTGCTCCTCTAAAGGAAATATTTTATTTGCGTTGGTAAAAAAGTAGCATATGCATTATCACAATCGGCTCAGCGGTTTGGCCGTGTACGTGTTACAGACAGACAAACAAACCTAGTTTTTCATTTATAATATTAGTTTGGATTTACACGCTTTACAAAACCGAAAAAAAATTAATAAAGAAATTGTACGACACTTCAAAAAATTTGTTTATGGAATTTAAAGATTGTGTTTGTAAAAACTCCCGTTTTTGTGAACCAATTTACTCATTTAATGGTTAAATAAAAAAAACTTAGTCATTTATTCACCAAAGAAAATACTTAAAGCTTTTCTTTGCGTAAAATGTACCTACATAAAAACATAATGTAGATAATTTATTGCTGTCAGTCACTACATGGATTCAAAACTCACTGGAATCACGCCAATTCTATTTGATCTTAATCTGTTTGATTAAGATTATATTTCGGCATTTTTATAACATGCTTAATTTTAAACACAATGTTACCAGCTTTTATTCTGACAGAAATGATGGACTTGTTCCGTGTAGTATGAGCTAACAGGTACCATAGTATGAAAGTTCTGTAATCAAATTACGCAGTTTTTAATTTCTTTATTGAAAATCGACGCTTAAAAGGGATTAAAAGCAATTTGTTTGGAAGGGTTAACAAGGGCTGTTAACCGAAGCGAAGCGACAGTAGTACAACATCAAAGATATCGTGCTGTATCGAAAACGGTGGACAGAAAATGTTTATAAAGTAAATTAATAAATGTTTATTCCCCTGGTAAACGTCAAGCATGTCAGTTATAAAAATCCTGGTACGTCACGCAAATCCTTTGCCAAAATAAGGATTTCAAAAATCGCTTGACAATTCATCGAGAATATACCGCGCGTAAAATACCATTTTCAGTGTAGTTCTGCTTATCTTTTAATAAAAAAAATGATTTTGATACCTGTATCGAAGAATATTGAAAACTAGTATTAAAAATATACTATTATTTATTTATTTACCCACTCACTCAGTTAGTCACTCACTCACTCAATCACTCAGCCACTCACTCACTCACTCACTCATTCACTCACTCACTCACTCACTCACTCAGTCACTTATTCATTTACTCATTTATTTGCTTATTTATCTATCTATCCATTTATTTATACAATAAAGTAACAATATCTTATAGTAACACATAAAACTAACGAATCTAACAAGTAGTACTTAAAACTTAAAACATATTTACTATCTTTATTACGTGTGCCACTGCGGATTGTAACCGTGCAAAAATCAAGTAGCACTACCCTCTGTACACTGTATGACGGTCGAATAGTATACCCGTGTACGCACAGCTACCGGAGGTGCGACTGAACAGTATACGTAAACAAGTAGAATGCGACTATTGCATACGGATGGAATGAACACGTATGGAAAGTTGGAATACAATTGAAGCAAAGTAGAAATTAAGGTTATGAGATGTTTATCGTTAATTTTTGAATTTATATATAAAGGGAAAAGTTGTAAAGTAAAAGTTAAATAGTTTGAAAACAATAAAAAAAAAAATTGAAAAATTATTACTAACAAATATACTATAAAATGTCATAATAATTTATTTATTTATTCCTACATTTTATGGCCTCAATTATAAAACAGATTATGGGGAACACACCGTAAAATAATTAATAAGCATCGATAAATACGTTTCTTTTTGAAATTATTGTCTAACAAGCTTATGGTACACAATATTATTTTTAATAAATAAAAAAAATAAAGAGATATTTACTTCGTTACGTTCAACAAGGCTGCGCCAGTAACAGTTAGTTAAGAATATAACAAATTGGTACTCGTTTTGTAAAGGAAAAGATGAGTTCAAAGCAGAGTTTGTCTCATTTCATAAAGGACTAAAGAAAAAATTATTATACGACTTTATATACTACAAAGAAAGGAACGTTTATTTCGCCGTAAACACAGTTACAACCACTACTGTATAATATTAGAACCTATGTTAAATTTATCGCAGTGTACATAGAAGATCTCTATCAATCTGGCTGTACTCTGTCGTACTCGTTGCTTGTATAATGCAACGTCGACGTGTTATAGCCGTGCCAGTAGCTGGCTTGGCAACTCTCCGCTGCTGTGTCTTTTGTAAAATATTTTTGCATTGAATATGCGAGTGTAGCCAGTATAAAATAAACCATCCGCCTTTACCAGCCGTACTGTGGCTTGTACGCAACATTGTCGCTGATTGTACGTTGACAACATATTGGCACCGTTCTTATAGGTTGATCAGAACCACTATCATTACGATACATGAAATTTTGCTACAAGCAAAATAAAATAATCGTCAATAATATCTTTGCTATAGATAAATTATAAATGGCGTTATGAAATTCTAATCAGGTATATTAAGGAAACGGTCCCCACTCAGCCTTCAATATGGGGCCACATCCATATGGTCGCAGATATTCATTGCCGCTAATCTACTGTTCTTCTAATACTGTGTTATAAGATAATTTTATTGTGTGTACAAAATGAGTAAATAAAATAAAATAATAGTCAAATCGACTAAACGCTGACACATGACCAATCTATTGTTAGGTATTGTTTGTAAAGTAGTTAACGAGCAAGCAATCTATGGAGTCCTAAGTGAGCATTGCAACATATGTGTATCTGTAATCAATCTAAATAAAAAATGACCCTTCGATTTGAGGTCGTTCCCAGGTGCATTAGAGAGGATTGAGATGAAACCATAAAGATTGAGTAGGATAAATTCCGATTACGTTATTCCTTAGGATGACGTCATACTAGGTTTTTAGCGATCTGAACAATATGGAGAACCGAGGTATATTAATTAATGTGGTTGATGTTTGGGTTGCTTTCATAATTTTTACATATACAATTGATGATAATAATAATATTTAGCTTTTTATCGTTATGACTTGTCATCAGCGCAGTCTTCGAAAATGCCCTCCTTACAAGGCCTGATGGAGTTTGGATGTCAGCAACTGTTGCGATACCGTCATGTCCAGGGAATACGGCTATTATTCTGCCAAGATTCCATTCGAGTGGGGGCGAATTAGTGTCCTTAATCACGACTAAGGTGACAATTTCTAAATTGGATTTCCATTTAGATCTAACTTGTAGCTCTGATACGTATTCAGATGATCAACGCCTCCAAAAGTCTTGACAGATTTGCTCAACTCGCTGGTAACGCTGACGCGTTGGTGGTTGACTGGTAACGTGCATGGGTTTCTTGTCTAGGTCAACACAAAGCGGTGCAGTCAGCGGACGACCAACAAGGAAATGAGCTGGGATTAAAGGGGATAGGTCGTGAGAATCAGAGGAAATAGAAGTTAAAGGTCGAGAGTTTAAAATAGCGTCAATCTGTGTCAATACCGTGGCAAACTCTTCGAATGTTAAATGCGCATTACCTACCACTCGTCGGAGATGGTATTTACAACTCTTAACTTCGGCCTCTCACAATTCACCAAAATGACGAGTGTGGCACATAAGGCGGAAAAAAATTGAATGACCTTGGCCAGTTGCGTAATTTGTGATTTATTGTGAACTGTTGGACAAAAATTTTGAAAATTCACTCATGAGTCCCACAAAGCATTTACAATTTTCTGAGAAAATTTGAGAAGGTCTTGAATGGCGAGAAATAAATCTTTTTAAAGCAAGTAGATACGCGTCGGTGGTGAGATCGCTGACTAACTCTAAATGTATAGCATGTGTAGTAAAGCAGACGAACAGACAAATGTAAGCATGACAGAATAACAAATGTAGACAGTTCTAGCTCCCCTACCTTTTCTGTTTAATATAATTGGCCTGGCGTAGTCCACACCGCAATGCATAAATGGATAGCCTGGGCTCAGTCGTCGCATGAAATAATTTTATAGATTCATTTCGAAATACTAAAACTGTGAAATAATGTTTATTTGATATTAATATTGGATGCTTTTTGTTATAATCAAAATCTAACGAAATACTCTGACGACCATCTACACGAATTATTTTATTTTTATCTATAAATTAATTTAATTTGGACAAATGATGTTTATTTGGCAGTGATTTATTATTAGTTAACAATTTGTAAGCATCACAAAAAGACTTCATCTGTGCCAAATTGATTAAAATATTAAGTGATTCTTTCAACTCTTCTACACTTATTGGTCCCGTGTGTGAGTCATCCTTATTACGTTTGTTATGGATGGCGGGTTTTAAACGTGCGACACCGCGAATCATACGATCGAGATCAAAAAACTTCTCGAATGGAAATTTAAATGGTCGTTTACTGAGGTTAGACGTGAGTATACTCGTATGTGTTGAAATTGACGTATTTTTAATTTCAGGTAAATCTTTTATTGATAAATCACCAATCGGTTACTTATTTAAATTCCTAAATATAACTCATGAAGGAATTCCGGGCCTTCCCACCATAGACGGGACGCAGTCAGAGAGTCCAATGGTAGACTTGTGCAACTAAATCAGCCGGATTGTCCTTACCGCTGATGTGAAGCCATGGATGTTCCCTTGTCCTTTCCCGTATTTCCACTGGTCTGTTCTGGGCAAACGGTTTTAAAAAGCTTGGTTTCATGCGTAACCACCTCAATACAATAGTCGAATCGGTCCAGAACGTCGCATTATGAAAATTACAACGCAAAGAATCCATTATTACAGTATAAAATTTTGCACCCAGTAACGCGCCACTTAGTTCTAATCTGGAAATGCTAATTGGCTTAATAGGTTTCCCTTTGAACATAATAATTTTACTGAAATTGTATCATTTTTATTGTAACTGCGAATAACGCACACACGCCGTAGCCAAGCTGCGAAGCGTCGGTAAATATATGTAATTCAATAAAGTCAGGGCAGGTGCTTATAATATGTCGCGGTACACGAAGTTTGTTAAGAGACTGTAGGGATAATATAAATTGGTTCCAAATGTCCCTACGTCCCTGAGAATGGGCTGGTCCCATTGAAACTTCAAAATCCACAATTTTTGAAGAAGTATCTTACCTAGCATGATAGCTGGACTGAGCAAGCCAAGCGAATCGAAAATTTGAGAAATCGTCGACAAAATCAAACGTTTCGTTATTTTAACAGTATCTGTCTTAACATTTGAATGATAAAAAAGTTCATCAGTCAAGTTATTCCAACCAAAACCTATTATTATACGTCAATTGACATGCACACCCAATGAGATATTTTTTACCACAGAATTTGCATTATTCGAATCGTTATTATTCGTATCAAAGTTGTATATCCATTTGTGTAGAGGAAAACAACCAGACACTAACACCTTTTGTGTTTTATCGCACACTTCTAAGATATGTTGCATGGAGTCAAACCCAGTGATCATATCATCTATGTACATAGAAGTCATCGTTTATAATTCGCTTTACGTCTGTTTTAAACATCGTATCATTAGAAATGGAGCCGAGGCAGTGCCGCACGTGACCGTATTTAGCCTGTAGATGTTTAGCTTATCACTAGGGTTGTCACACCACAAAATTAATTGAAGGTCGCGTTGCTTCTCGTCTACTAAGCACTGTCTATAAGCCTTTTCAATATCAACGCAAATGAGGAATTTGTGCTGTCGGAACCTCTAAAGAATAGATACTAAATCGCCTTGAATAGACGGACCGATTAAATGAAGATCATTCAAAGAAATATTTGTGGTAGACTTTTGACTCGCGTGAAACACTACGCGTAATTTTGTAGCGCTACTATGTTCACGAAAGACGCCGTGATGTGGCATGAAATATTATGGCTTCCCATAGGACTCAATTTTAGTCATATGTCCCAAACTCATGTATTCGTGAATGAAATCTGTATATATTTTTTATAAACAGGCGCTTGCTGTAACCTCTTTTCTAAATCAAAGATACCGACGTTCTGGCACTGAATATGTATCGCCTAAGAGGCGAGGTGACCTTTTAAAAGGAATTTTAACGGAAAATCTTCCATCGGATGTACGTTTGGTATTCTCAATAAAATGTTTTTCAATGCGACTTCCTCATTGCTGAGCGGGTTAGCCTTTGGTAGCTACTCTAGTTCCCAAAACATTTTTAACTGCGCATCAATAGACTGAGTAAAACTGCAATTTTTTCAATTATTCCTTTTTTTATTTATTTACTCACAAAAATACAAACTAAAAAGTACAACAGACATCCCGCCAAACTACCAAGTAGTTTGTAGACGGCAAGTATACGCTCTTATTTTACTATAAACATTAATAAGTAGGTATTTTACGTCAAAGTATTATACTAAATATTATCAATATATACTAAAACAAAATAACTAGACTATATTACTAAATAACCTTACAAGATTAAGATAACGTGATATTTTTTTATATTCTAAGTAATGCATATACATAACTAAAATAAATAATAACATATACACACAACGAGAATAAATTATTAAATTGTACGTGTAAATAGGTCCAGATATAATCCAGCCTAACTCGGTTTTTTGTAGGGAAGGTCCGTATTTTAATTGTAGCCTCCCATCAGCTAACAAGTCCCAAAACTTATCTGCTTCTATTAAAGTATCGATTTGTCGCTTTTCGTAATAAGTAGGATCGGCTAGCTGAATGTCTTTCGGTATTTACAAGTGTTCGCCTTTTATAGTAGCGGGCGGTAATGACGATGTGATTTCGTGCAATACCACACACTCGAAACGCGTAAGAAAAGGGCTAAATCGCGATTTTATCTCAATATCACACGAATGCGTGCTATTTATTATTGAGTTTCCTACACCTTTAATATAAAGAGTGGACTGTTTTGTTGGTATGTGAAGTAGGTCGCATAATCGTTTTCTAATAAAACTTCTTTCGCTTCCACAGTCGAGCAATGCGCGCGCGATGTGATGTTTATTGTATCGGTCGGAGTGCAGTTGACAACAGCACGGGGAACACACCTGACGATCTTGCGCTTTGTATTTGATTGTCTAAGTGTGCAGTATGCGTATACGTATGTGCTGTGAGCGACACAGCCGATGTAGAAATCGGTTCGTTATCCAAGATCGAGATAAATGCGCCCGTATTGGCCATCGTCTGATCGTCGTGTATTAATGTATTATGTCTCCGATTGCACTTGCGACTTGAACCGAATTTACACTTTTCTAACGTATGTCCTGAACGTAAACAGTTTTAACATAAATGTTTATCTTTGATTTATCCTGTAAGGTATAATCTAAAAATGTTTGGCAAGTGTAGATAGAATGACTACAATTGCATACCAATCATGTGCGTGGTTTCTTGTTTTGTAGTGAATTATGTGTACTGTTTGTGCTTGGTGAAACGTGACAGCGAATCTTTGATATAGACGCTTGTTTAGATGTTTTGTTGTTGTTACTGTGTGTAACCATTAATGTTTCTAACACATCTGCCCTGTCTGAGAAACCATACTAAGTGATCCACTTTAACTGCCGGTGTCGCATCCCGGGTGCTGTTATTGGACGTATCTGTAGGTATGGGGCCTCTAAACTGTTCCCATTCGCGTTCTGTGGTGCTATCCAACTTAGAAACAACCATGTAAATAATCAGCGTGTCCCACGAATCGACCGGTTCGTTAAGTAGTTTTAGTGCACGCATATTTTCAACAGAGTATCGATTAATTTACGGATATGTGTTAGTGACTCCTTAATAAGATTTTGAGTGGAAAATAGGGCCTTGACAAGATTATGAACCAACAACCTAGTGTTATTGTATCGATTACAAATGAAATCCCAAGCAACCGTGTAATTATTTGACAATAATTCTAATGAATCGATTAGTAATGCTCCTACACTTTTCAACGAAGATTTTAGATAGTGAAATTTCTGAATGGGTGTAATATCTTTATTATTGGGAACTAGTGAAAGAAATGTATCCCTATACTCTAACCAGTGCTAATTCGACCCGTCAAAGGTAGCCATAGCTATGGTAGGCAGCTTAACTGCATGTATTTTACCATCACTGCTTGTAGCAATCTCACCAGAGGATAGCAAACTCTTAGCTTGTGATATAATTGTGTAGTACGACCTTTCAAAACCTTTACGTAATTCTATTATCATCTGCTGACAATTCTATTTCACTTTGAATCGTATTGAATTCGTAAAAAACATAGAAGCTCCTTCAATCCATAATTGTAATTCTGCTCATTTATTTGGATTTGAAATTAATAGTTGTGACTCTAAACTGTTAAGGCATTTAATAAAGACCGTTAATCTACCCCTGATGACACCCCTTTTTATTTAAATCAGTTAAGCATACATCAATTTTGGCGTTACATATTTTGTAGATTTTTCTGGAATTATTAATTTGCTAGTACTCATTTTGATGGACAATGGAAAACCAGAGTAAATTGAGTTTGTACTTACGATTTCGCAACCAAACCGCGACATGTGGCAAAGGCCAGTTTATTCACAATGGCAGCAATAATCGAATTGTATTTACACAGAAATTTGAACGAAGACATAGTATTAACACAGGTATGCGTTGGAAATAGGTAGGAACTGGTTGGTATCTCATCGAGTTGCACTGCTTGCAATGCTCATCACTCCACTAGCTTGTGTTTTAAGTCGTAGTAATTAACGTGACGGCGGTGATTTGACTGTCGTATTCGTAATTATTTTCCTTCTCTCCTCTTCTTTCGTATTTATGCTCCAGATGCCCAATCCGTACACTATCCAGTTCGAAGGACCATTTATGTTACGGGGAGGAGGCTTGCATAAAATTCTTCGGTGAGATTTCTAAAAAAACGTATATTTCTTGTATTTACAATGGTGGAGATAGGCGGCTTGCTATTGGTACATGTCACCGTTACTGTAGCAGCGGGGGCACAGATAACTAATGGTATAGACAAATAGGGTAGACAGGTATAATCTATACACATAATAAAATTTTAAATGATCGTGTTCTGTACAAGAAGGACATATGAGAAAAACTATTATAAGAGGGCCTTTATTTACGCAATAGTCTTAATAGATTTCGTTATGGTTTTATGGTTAATGCGGTAGGCATCACTTAATACTAAAAGTTCGTTTCATAGCAATCCATCCATAAATAAAAAAGATAGGTAAAGAGAAAAACCCAGTCCTAAAACACTGCAAGTGCTATTTCTAAGCTAAAGGCGTAGTTTTTCTGAAACGAAACGAGAGCGGATTGCTAGTAAAAATAAATGTATATTTAGCAACCCTAATATTGATCACGATTATAATCAAGGCTTCAGTTTTTAGCCTCAGAAATTTTACAAAAGAATTAATATATATCGACTGGTTTGTGTGTTCCAACGACTATATTAGTGAGTTTTCGACGGATATTTTTGAATTCATGACAACGGTATCTTTTTATAGTCACACTACTCACTCGTCAAATGGATTCTGGCGATTCTCAGCATTTTTTCAGGACTATTTTTTCAAGATAGTTGTTAAAATAACACTAGCCAAAACCTCTAAAACCTTACCCTTTCATATCATCTTAATTTTTGTGGACACACCCTTTTATCAAAAAGTAGCCTCTGTAAGTTTATTTTTTTTGGTTTTAATTTCGTTCATATAAAACTTTATGTCTAAATCCAAGCTTCATGGGATAATTATAATTCAAGATTCTCACGTTTCGCTACTCGTCGTCAAGTGTTCAACCAAGAGACAATTGAAAATCCATCTATACATAATCTAAATTATGTTTTGTGGTCATCAAAATAAAGATCAAATTCGATTACTTAATACAGACACACCATGTAGTGTATCAAGGATTGCACTCACGCCGGAGTTGAATCAGTAACTTGGTTTCGTGTACTGTATGTAAGACGATACAATAAGTGTGACTAAACTGGAATATAACAAATAACATTAATAATTCAATGGGGTTGGGTGAATATACTTAACTTTACTTTGAAAGATACTTTCTCTGTTATTGAAATTTATTCTTCTTCGAAATTAGTACAGCTTGCTGGTCTACCAACGAGGCAAAAACATCGCATAATCCAACTGTAAATGACACCCGCTCATAGATAAACCATGGACATAACAACACCAAGTGAATCTTCGAAATGTATTTGATCAATAACGAATACCTGAACTCCCTTCTTCAACTAAAAGACCGAAACACATAGAAAATCCAACGCTGAGTATTTGAAAAGTATTAATACGTGAAAATTATAAATTTGTACGCACGCATAACGCACGCACGCATTCTTTGGAGTAATAAAACAAAATTTTTACCACACGGTGTGGTGATTTATCATGACTGAAGGACTGGTAAATAATATTAATACGCCTAAGACCTAGATATATCTCTTTCACAATGAATATATTTGCTGTTACATAATCGTATAAAGAATCTATCATCATATTAGTTACTTTTAGTTATCAAATAGTTTCATCGACACATAGCATCTCAATTATTTTGACCGTTTAAAATATTAAGAGAGAACTGGCAGCTGTCACTGCAGTCGATTTGTTACATACACTCAGCTTCTGTCATAGTCGGTCGAGATTTGAATATACATATAAATACTTCCATAGAAATAAATATGACAGGCATCATTCCTTGCTCAAAATAATACAGAAGAAGTAACTTAGTTTGTGTTATTAGCAACTTACAGCCATAATGATCTTTGTAAAGTTTTCTCTGTAATGTCATTCGACCCTGGGTACTTAAAGATTCATGTGATATAAGATAAAAGAAACAAAAAATATTGAAAAGTACATTAAAATATCACTGCTCATATTTTTATGTTAGTAGAAGTTGTGATGTGTCCTTCTGGACATAAGAACCTATTTAAGAAAAAATCTGTAGATAAGTGACATACTCGAGTAGGTATGTCGGTAAGAATTCTGAAGTTCATCGTTTCATTGCATCATGAAAATACATTATGATAATTTTTCGTAAGGAACCATATGTATACCACTTTAAAGAACCTTCATTGATTTAAATTTAAATAACGAACTAGTGACCACGGATAAAACTTATTATTAAACAAAACTGAGTTATTGCTATATTTATTGTTTAGCAGCAGTGATCCTGCTCACGAAGAAAAGGTGGAAGAAAAAGCTCGTTTCATCTGAAAATTCTTAAAAATTTGATCATTAAATATGCATATTTTTTAAAGTGATAATATTGATAGTCACAATTCATGCATATGAAAATAAATTTTGTCACTTATAAAAATAACAAAAATCTTAGAAATCGTACTTTAAATTTCTATTGTTACAAATCCGAAGTTATTCACAGATCCATAGAAATATTTGAGAAGCTTTAGCGTTTTAGCTAAGAATGTCTTTGGTAAACCACGCGGGAATACAAATGGAAGACATATAATACCTCTAAGCTTTCACATTTCTGAAATATCTTTTAATTAAAGGAGGTAATTTACCCTCCAGATGATAGTTTGGATTGTAGAAACCTTCAAATTGATTATTGTCGGGCACCAACGAGCAAACAAGTTCGCTAGAGAATAAATAAATGGCTATTATGTATTACCATCCATAACACAATGTCACAATATAAAGTATTACTTGTAATCGCTAAATGAAATATTGCCGTTTAAGTGCGTCAGCCCTCAAAGAAACTGAGCTTTATAGACTTTAGTGTTTAATTTTAAAAGTCCGATATTAAGTGACGCCTTCATAAATTAATTCTCAGGTTGTTTAAAGGAACTTGGAACGTCAGAATAAGTACATGTAAAGACTGTTTAATTCTAAGCTAACTGCACATAGTATTCATTATCTAAAAATCATTTTGCCATAGATAGCGATAATAATTTGTAGCTATAAGTGGGTACTAATTTTAAATATTTCCCCGGCTAGAATATGGATATAAAACAACCAGTGGCGCCTTTGAATAGATGTGTTTTTCGATGTAAAATATCAAAAGGTACGATTGAAATGGACGTGAAAGCATTTTTTATGCTTCCATACAACCGAATGCCGAAAACCGGAATGCTCATAAAATTAATCATAGTTTAGTCTGTCGGTGCGTAAGTCAGATGCTATTTTTTGAAATAGGCCATGGTGGAACGCGTGAATTTCATATTTCGGGTAATATGCAAATGGGGCATTTTCATATTGCCATATTCAACGCCATATTCATATATTCAACGCCACAAAAATTCAGACGTGCCTGTGCTCCACCAAGAGGAGCTCGTTGACCCTCACTCCTACTTTTCAGAATGTATTCTTGGTATTTACTGACATCTTCATTTGTTCGGAGTTGAAGTTTCTTGGAACCTCAACATTAGTCGAGTCATCGAGTCCAAAGTTGAAGCGTCTGCAAGGAAACTCGGGGTCCTTGCGTAGGTGCAACGGTAGTTTGTAGTTCACACCGAAACAGCTTTTAACCCTGTACACAGCTCAGGTCCGACCGTGTGTGGAGTACTGTCGTCACATTTAGATTGTTACTGCCAAACCTCACCTATCTGGGGTGGACTTGTTGGGGAGGCGTGCAAAGAGGCTAATTGGTGACTCGGATCTTTTCGAAACCAATTTACAATATCTTGAGCACTAGTTGCTTTAAATTTGGATATTTATTTTTAAATTACCAAACATTATCAAAAATGATACATGCCAATTTTTTGCTTTACTGCAATAAAGATTCTTAATAATCATTAGTTTACTAATTAATTTAAAGTTTATTTCCACGGCGAAAATTGTGATTAAACCACATACAATCACTTTACAACAAAATATTGTAAACACAATTTAAATATTATTTATTAATTTGTATATACAATATTGCACAAATATAAGAATATAAGACATTGCACAAAAGTTGCGAGCAATATCTAGAACAAGTACAAAATTGGCCTCAAAACAACAAGGCTGTGAGCCATTACCGTGTGTGTAATCTTAGTCTGTTGCAGTAATATAGTTAAATACTTGGATTTCGTAACAAATAAAATTATCATCATTTGCTTTACAGTTCCTTAAAATTAATCAATTACCTTTGCTTCAACTTCACTGATAATCTCTCTGATAAATCTAAATTAAGCAATTTAATTAACGAACATGGGTAATATGAGGTCCAATAGTCGAAATTATAGATATCCGTAAACCGAAAGTGAACTGTTAAACACCGACGGATAATCAAGACTACGAAGGTTGGCTTCGAGAGCAATTACTTTTAATCTATCTTTACTTAATCCTTAAACTTTGGTAATTAACAGTCCATTTTAACCCACTGGTTGAATCACTATCCAGACAGAGAAACGCTCTATTTGTAAATTGACACAAATTACATGTATGTTTAGATGCCTGAGTTAAACTAAATGGGCAACAGTGTCCTCATTTTATGTTATCACGGAAATTCCTAAGTTAACTTGTATATTTTTTATGATGCTCACCGTCTGATTTAATTTATTTGCTTCAGTTCCATCAGGAAAATAGAGTATTTGCCGTATATCAGAGAACATAGCTGGCGGCCGCAACTTTCACATGAATATTTTTTACGCCCGTGGCAAAAAATATTTTTTTTAACATTTCACTAGTTTATTTAAAAACACAATTATGCTAAATTTAAAGTTTCTATAGCTACATACTTCAATATATCGCGTTGACTGAATCTACTGTATGGAAAAAAAATTGTATTCCTTATGGCTAGGTGAAACAGGCACGAATAACAGCCTTAAAATTGAATCTTATATATATATATATATATATATATAACGAAGCAACGAAAAGAGATAATAAAAAGATTTTTTCCTAGCGCGTGATGCAATAAAACAGTGATTATACGCACTCATTAGTTTTTGTCACTTGCAGTCCTGCATCCCACTTCTGAGTGTATCGGATATTGCCTAGGATTGACCACATACGATAGCTTGAAATCTAAAAGCTACATGTATGTGCTGTAGATATTATTAAGTTCACATATTGTATTTATTAAAAAAATATGTAACAAAAGCATAAAAGTGATACACATAATCGTGAAACAAGAAATAGGCATAATTTGGTTACCTCTTCATATCCAATTCAAAAGGTTCATCTTTCTTTAATGGGCCTTGGAGTTCCTTTTTACAATAAGGTCCGAAAGTGACAAACGTTGCATCAGAACTTTTAAACAAAGCGTTAAAGCACAGCTTATAGGTATATATTATGGTATAGATGAATATATAATGATAAGGATGCTTGGAATAATAGTGTTGAAACCAGTTCCGCGCAGGTTTAAACTTACTTTGTAATTGCCATTGTTTAAAACATGTGCTAAGGGACTTTTTTGCGTCGTTTCATCTCCTCAATGTTAAAGTACCATTTCGAAAGCAGAAGCAAAAAATGACGTGCATAAGTGTATTTACAGAATACGTAAATGATTTGAATTTGATATAAATATCCTAATACATTTCAAACCATACCTTTGTTCTGCCCCGCTTTATTAAGTTACTGTCTTCTAAGTAGGTTTGTATTACATTGTCTTTCATTCAATTTAAGTTCGAACGAAGTTTCAGTTGACTTGGACCTTGAGGAAATTTAGGCAAGGTGTAACTCTACACTTGAGGAATAGTTAATCAGAATTAAGTCTGATGAGTGTGGAATAGGTATTTGACAGAAGTTTCCTGCAATATAGCCTACAGATACATCATATGACACACTGAGATGAATCCTTTTAGAAGAATTTGACAGTAAATATATTTTATTTTTTCATACCAGCTTTATATTCTTCAAAACTATGCCTACAGGTTAATAGCTGTTTGAAATATTCTTAAGTTTTTATACAGTATTTATTTATAAATTTTACCACTGTCTGCTCATTTATAAGGCTATTAACATAAAAAGGCACTCATCTATTCATAACACTACACCGAGAAAACTGTAATCGAAGATTATTTAGAATGAATAGTTTTTATTTATTTACTTATTCTTCAATGAAAATACCTTAGAAATAGGAACAAAATGGGCGGACTTAAAGCATCATTATCTACCAGTCAACCCTGGTTGCTGCTGAGAAGATTTGGTAGGTTGTACATTTCATTAAAAATTACAAAAATAAATCAATATATCATCGATTATATATAGTTATGCATCAATACAACGAAATGGATGACTATTTAATATATAAAAAAATTCCTGTAAATTAAGAAGCTATTTTACCTTTTGGCGATCAGGAGTGATTGGAATATCTAGCAAAAATAAAACTTTATTATTAATTATATTTTGTACTAACCTCATTAACGAAAAATTTGTTCAATTAAATTTCAGATCTCATTCGCAATATCTAATGATTCGGATTTCAAAATGTTTTGATTTGGTAGTCTAATTAACTAGATAGTTTAATTACTGGAAAATTGGACCCAATCTAAACTGTAACCAACACGAAATGCTAGTTAGTTGGTAACCACAAAAACAGTGAACATTTGAACAAAACACACGCAACGCTACTAACCAATCAATATTATTATATCTTTTACGTCTGTTGTAGCTTTGTGGTTTATGATGTTTGTCAGCCATACAGGAAATCCGGGTTGGAATCCCACACGCATCTCTAACTTTTCGAAATATACTCCTTGAAAATCATTTATTGCTTCGGTGATGGAAAACATTGTGAGGAAACATGTAACACCTGGGAATTCTCCGTTAACTCAAAAATATATGAACTCTGCCAATTGGTACTTAGATAGCGTAGTGAATAATGGCTTTATCCTCACTCTATATAAGTTGAGACGTGAACCTAGTGGTGGAAGAGTTATGGATTGTGATGGTAACTATCACAATATCTATCTCGAATATTTGTATAAAATCTGATAGTGAGAATAACATTGAGTAGAATATATTTTTTTTTTTGGATGATTTACTCTGCAATATATTGCAAAAAGTATAGTTAAAACATTATGAAAAAGTAGACACAATACGAGTAGAAATAGTAGCTTTATCGATATGTAGAATTTATTGCAGGTAATATAAGAATATAAGTTTAAGTAGAAAGGTGAAAGGTGTACACCTTCAGCAAAGAAATTTTAAGCATACAACGTACATAAAAGCTGTGAAGGAACAAAACAGAGTAATGAGAGATTATATAAAATTTTCACGTATCACTGAAATATAAAACGAAATATGTCTCAAGTAATAACTGCAAAGGATTGTAATAGCTTGCCCGCGTCGGTGTTCTATACTACGTATGATGTGGGAGTTTTCAAGAGGAGAGTGAAAAGGCTTTTATAAGTTAATGCGTTCAACATATTAGACTTCACCACCACTTACCATCAGGATTGTTGTAAAGCATTAAGTTATTTTATGTAAAAAAGAAGACAAAGTATGATTCTTGTACTGCTTCGACTGAGAACGTTAGTTAATAAGAGGTGTAGTAAAAATCGTAGGGAGAACTAAAGCGAAGATTACTATGTAGAAGTAAGCCTACAATTTAATCGTAGTTTTGTTTTAAGCTCATTTCTAATTAAACTAATGCACGTTTTGTGATAGTGTAAAATACATATAGCAAAATATAATTAGATCAACTCATTTGAGTTCATCAATTGCTGCCATCATCAATCATTTAATGAAGTCCAATGACCAAGTGTTGTGCATTACCCATCTGAACTGACGATTAGTTTTTCCAGTTATCTACCTGTGTGTAGACAAATGTAACTGCCTCAAAGCCAATTCCCCTGCTTTCAAAAATAATGCTCAGATGTTGAACATCAGAGCCATGAATCAGGAGTTCCAGTATTAAAAGAAATAGCCCTGGATTTCACGTAAAGTTCGGCAAATAAGTAATCAGTTTTGCAAAACATGTTCTTTTTTCATGTTTTTATTAACATGAACGGAATGTTATGTAATAAAATGTAATGTAAAAGGCTCAAGGGTGATAGCTCACCAGGTAGGTAGTTATCAGTACAACCGTGCAAGAGTTGGTATTGCACAGTCTAGCGTGGTCTTAAGATGGGAATCGATGTGCATCACAACCAGTTGAGTTTCGCTTTAATTAAAAAACTGAAGCAATCCCTTACACTCTATACTTATTTATACTACAAAAGCATGTTACACGCATATTAAAGAATTATTTACAATATCATTAGATTCATTTGTAACACATCATTAAGCGATCTCAACTCACATAATACAAGTAAAGTCATCTCTCCTCCATAGTAAAATTAACAGCATTAGTACTCGTAGGTATGGCACGCTAAACCCGAGTTCCAAGACGTTAAAGCAAATCAACTGTAATTAATTTCGATCGACAACTTTTGTTGTACTGTTCTAAAACATACCAATTGTGGTTAGTTGTAGAAATAAACGGAATAATATAATTCGATTAAATGTTCGGCGCGATGTGTGCGTCACTCTGTAATTTTGCTTAACTGACCTTTGTTAGGCAAATTTGTTCTCTGCTGATAGTTTAGAATTGAAAGGAAGGAAAATTTTAGAGTATAATGTTTTTATGAGTTAAAATTTAGATATAGTACGTATATTTTTTTGTGAGCACCTTTGATTTTTCAAAGTTATGTACATATGTGTAATGTCGAATGCTTCGGTAAAGGATTGTAAGGGAGAATCCTTGAACAGAGAAAATATATTTCAATATTTTTATAGTATTTCTATTGCGTGGGTCATCGTCTGGCTAAAACAGAATTATTTACTTAAGGCATTACTCGGTAAGCTTTCGCAAGAGTGATTTATCAACTTAAGCAACCCTTCAGATTATTTATAGTTTTGGAACAAAGGAAAACACATAGGAGTGCAATAATACTACAGTATATTTAATCAAAACGGAGATTAAAAAACCGATAAACAAAATGTCCCTGATGGTTTTGTGATAATGATCACTTATCGTCATATATTACATATCATAATTTTGAAATTTCTCTAATGCGTTGCCGGCCAGGAACGAAGAAAAACAACTTATTTATTAATTTGTTCTCTAATTTTTAAATCGAATCGCGTTATTAAACATTAATTTTCATTGCCTATTTTACTTAAGAGTGACTCTTATTTTGTTTAGATACCTGTCTACTCAGATAGGAAGTACCATAAATATAAATAAGTAAATAATAATAAATAAAACTCGCCCTTGGTTTAACGCCGAATGCGCAAAAGCCTGAGAGGCACAAAAATTTGGCGTATTCAACTTGGGTTTATGCTCGAGACCACAAAGCTCAGGATGTTAGTTCGAAGAAGAAAGCCTTTAATATCACCGCCAAGTTCTACAAAAAGGTATTACAAAAGGTGAATCTCAAATGCATCCAACATATGGGCGCAAAACTCGCTGACCAACCATCTAGCAGTAGAGCTTTTTGGTATCTTGCCATAGCGGTTAAGACTAACTTCTGTCGAACCACACTGCCTCCATTGGTAAAATCAGATGGCACTCTGGCACGTACGGTTAAAGAGAAGGCGGACTTGTTCGTGTCTCTGTTCGCCGAAAACTCCCGTTTAGATGCTTGCAATAATATGCCACCAGATTTACCTCACTACGGTATTTTTAAGCCCGAGATACGCATAACAAAGAAGGGGGTTCTCAAAATTTTCCAGTGTCTTGACGTGAAAAAGACTGTTAAATTATGGAACATATATTGAATTTGCATTTCGTGGCATACCTAGAACAAAACGATCTCCTAAGCGACCGAAAGTACGGATTTCACCGAAACCGGTCGACTGGGGACCTTCCAGTGTATGCCACTTACATGTGGAGCGAGGCCCTCGAGAAAAACGGAGTGGCGCGCGCCGTCTCCCTCGATGTCTCCAAGGCTTTCGGCAGGATCTGGCCCGCTAGCCTGTTAAGCCAGCTTCCAACGTATGGTATTTCGTCTAGCCTTATCGTTTGGATAAAGGGTTTTCTGAACGAACGGTTTCTCCGAGTTGTCGTCGATGATTCCATTCTGTTTGCTACTCTATTCCTGTTGCACATCAATGATCTGCTCAAGCCCGATATCTACGGGTATGCAGATGACAGCACAGTAGTGGCGAGATACCTTCCAAAACCTCGGGCCAACAGAGATGATATATAGTGTAGTATTTATAATACTTACATGTTTTTATATCCAGTATTTTGGTACTCACATAGTTTGTATCTCTTATAATACTCCTTTTATTAACTTCTTTTATAATTCCCTGTATCTTTTATCCATTTATTCTGTAATTTCTTTATATATTTTATTAGGTTTAATGTTTTATTATTGTTGTCAAATATTTGACAAACGTCCTAAATTATTGTCATCACGATTACTTTTATTTTTAAATTGTATAATTTCTATCCTTTTTGGTAATATTATTTATTAGGTTGAATAGCAATTTTAAATCCGTAAATAGAATATAAAAAGAAGGTCACTTGTAAGTAAGAAGGTAGGCCCGTCGCTTCTCTGGCGTGCAGCGCACGGAGACCTCGGCGACTGGAGTGTGTGTTTAGGGCGCACGAGACGATCGGAGTCCCCGGCGTTCAGCGCACGGAGACCTCGACGCCTGGAGCGTGCGTTAATACGCACGAGACGCGTAGATTGTCCGGTGTTCGGCACACGGAGATCGCCTTAACCAGGCGTGCGTTAGGGCGCACGACGTATGAGCATTCAGCATGAGACTCCTTCAAGTTATCACTGTTGTGACCCACACGTGAGAGACTGTCAGCGTCGAGATCCAAGAGTTGCGACTCACACGCGAGAGAGACTGATAGAGACTGATAGGGTAGAAATCCAAGACTTGCGACCCACACGCGAGAAACTACTTTTCTTTCGCGTGTTGGTCACAACACTGGTAATTTGAAGCAGTTTCTCGCGTGTGGGTCGCAAGTCTTGGATGTCTACCCTACCAGTCTCTATCAGTCTCTCTCGCGTGTAAGTCGCAACTCTTGGATTTCGACGCTGACAGTCTCTCACGTGTGGGTTACAACAGTGATAACTTGAAGAGTCATGCTGAATGCTCATACTTCGTGCGCCTTAACTCACGCCTGGTTAAGGCGGTCTCCGTGTGCTGAACACCGGACAATCTATACGTCTCGTGCGTATTAACGCACGCTCCAGGCGCCGAGGTCTCCGTGCGCTGAACACCGGGGACTCCGATCGTCTCGTGCGCCCTAAACGCACGCTCCAGTCGCGGAGGTCTCCGTGCGCTGAACGCCAGAGAAGCGACGGGCCTACCTTCTTACTTACAAGTGACCTTCTCTTTAGTTTCTTAATCTTGTAACTCCTGTATTTTAGTCATTGTAACCGCCAGGAATTCTTAAATACATTATATGTTCTAAAAATTTCTAGATCTTTTATTATAACATTACAATAGTCCGAATGAGAGGCCGTGGTGGAACGTACGAGTTTCACACTTCGGGCAGTGTCCGAATGGGGCGATGCCGATCTTGTGAGATTCAATGCCACTAAAATACAGACGTGTCTGTTCAGCGCCAAGAGGAGCCCGTTCACCTTGACTCCTACTTTTCAGAATCTGTCCTTCGAATGCACTGACCGTCTCCAGTTGTTAGGAGTTGAAGTTCCGTCGAACCTCAACTTTGTTCCGTCATCGAGTCTAAATCTAAAGCAGCGGCAAGGAAACTGGGGGTCCTTGTGAAGGAGATGCAGTACTTCACACCAAATCAGCTTTTAACCCAGTATAAAGCTAAGATTCGACTATGTATGGAGTACTGTTGTCACATTTGGCCTGGTGCTGCCAAATGTCATCTATCTGTGTTGGACTCGATGGATAGGCGTGCAAAGAGGCCCATTATTGACCCAGATCTAGTTGAAACTAATCTGCAAAGCCTCGAGCATTGGCGCAGGGTTGCCAGCCTCTTGGTCTTCTATAGGATACATTTTGGAGAGTGTGCACAGGAATTGTTCGAGTTAATTCTCCCATCGCCGTTCCTCCAGCGGATAACTCGACGTACAGTAGTTATTCACCCTTACGTAGTAAACGTACCACCTGTTCGGATGACGTGGTTTGCGTCTTCATTCTATTTGTGCATTGCTAAGGGCTGAATTAACTTGCC
>PDGT01000056.1:303470-341137 GCA_003671415.1 Megathymus violae
AGACTGATAGGGTAGTAATCCAAGACTTGCGACCCACACGCGAGAAACTACTTTTCTTTCGCGTGTTGGTCACAACACTGGTAATTTGAAGCAGTTTCTCGTAATATATATAAATATAAATATAAATATATATATATATATATTTACATCAAATACGTTAATGCTTGACAACAATCCCATCTGTTGGTAAGTGGTGATGAAGTCTAAGATGTTGAACGCACTAACTTATAATAACCTATTCACTCTCCTCTTGAATATTTCCAAATTGTAAGAAGGAATTGTAGTTGGTATATATGTGGAAAGTAATCTCCGAAACCACGACAACTATATATTTGAAAAATGACTTTACCATTTCAAAAGCACATGAATCCAGATAGACAAAGGTATATATCATGTAAATATAACAATTTTTTCAAGCCGAAAGAGGTCGGAGCTGGCCGCTAGTAATTATAAAAACCTTTTTCTATAGGACTTTCCTAAAGGACTTGACATCATATACTTTGCTTATACTAAAGGGCGAACAGTGTCCTGTTCGCAAATTGAAAAACTTATTGTCAATTTGTTGCTGATTATACTCGTTTGACAAATACGTTGATGAACTCCGCACAAATGGAATTAAACCACAATAATGATTTGTAATATGCGTTAAAATCTGTTTTTGAACATTGCTTGTTTACTGAACTGTAAATGGTAAATGGATGGGATTCGATTTTGGGGTATACTCGTAAAATTGTTCACATTAATATTTTGGAGGAATACATTGAAACATGATATGACTTGGTATACTAAAAACGTTGGACTCTATAGCCTAGATATTAAATCATAGCATAACAAGTGTGTAAGGAATTTTGTGCTTCTTCGAGTCTAGCTAACGTATTCAACTTCTACCTTTATTTAAACAGTATTATATTAAGATAAACGGTGTTCCCGGCTACTTATGATGTGGGAGTTTTCAAGAGGAGAGTAAATAGGCAATTATAAGTTAGTGCGTTCAACATCTTAGACTTCATCACCACTTACCAACAGATGGGATTGTTGTCAAGCATTAACTTATTTGATGTAAAAAAATATATACATATGTATATACAACAAGTCGGAAGAAAAAGTACTACTGTTCCGCTGTATCCGCTTACTTTGACGTAATGATAAGTGATACGTTACTGCAATGTGCTACAAAAGTGTTAGTCTATAATAATATTATAAACAGAGATGCGAATTTTGTGAGTTTTTTTTACATAGAATAAGTTAATGCTTGACAACAATCCCACCTGATGGAAAGTGTTGATGAAGTCTAATATGTTGAACGCACTACATCATACATCTACTATGATGTACACCCTGATTTAGTTCCCCTAAATTTCTTTTTGTTCCCAATACTCACCGGAAAAGTAAAAGGAAAACTTTCTTCGATCACCGCAGAAGTCGTGGCTGTCTCCGAAGTAGCGATTTTTGACCTGTCAGATCAAGATTGGCAAAAGTTTTTTAAGGTCAGCTTTAACGAACGAAATTTTGTATAGAGCATGAAGGAGAGTATTTCTAAGAGATATATTTTTTTCTCTATCTAAAAACTTATTGAGTGACCTATTTAGATGTCCTGAATGAGTATAGGTACACATTTCTCAATAAGATTGAATCAATACATTTTGTTATTCAGTGTCGTATTTACTTAGCCGTCTTTAGTATTGTTATTAAATTAATAGTTGTTATACCTTAAATTAGTCTTATTTATAAACGATCACAGATCTTAGCTTCATCACTGAAAAGCTTCTAGTTGAAATAGCCACTTCAAACACTTGGTTTAATTAAGTTTATTTTGCGGTTATGTTGTTGGGCTACTTAATTTTGTATACTCTGTATTTTTATGTAATAATGGTTCCGATCACCGTTTTTAAACTTATGCTTATTTTATCATTATATATGCTTAAAATAAAACTGTAATGAAACGAAAACTTTATTTTTTTTTTCATAATAAATAAGCCTTTTTATCGATGTCGAAATATATTTTATTCCAATTTACAATTATGTCTGGCTGTACCTACATACGTGTATAACTATGTATAAATCACGTGAAAATTACTGAATACATTTTGGTAAAATATGTGTTTTTACCAATTGGAAAAATTAAGAATACTACTCGGCTCAGGAAACTAATACCAAATAGTCCCCACAAAAAGTGAAATATAAGTTATTATGAGAGTTCTGTTAAGAGGGGTAAAAACATAAATGCCTGATAGAAATGAATAATAAATATTTTGAGTGCGGATGCTATTTATAAAGTGAAATAAGAAAGGGTTACTAGTCAAGGATAATGTCTTTACCATGTAACATGTACTAACAATCCTATGAAAAACGCAAAACAAAACATTATGAACTGCCATAATAGTTATTGCAATAACAGGACTCAAAATTATGTTAAATTAACACAAGAGACATAAGACATTCTTAAGAATCCATTCATATTTCATTGAGAGTCTCCAACATTGCCATACTCCAAAACACGGAAAATATAAACAGACATCAGTTGCATTTATGAAATTGTATTATGTAATTAAATACGCTTATTAATCAACGTTATATCCTTGTTACAGAAAAGATGAATAATGCATTTATTTTCAGTAATTGTGGTTACAAGGAGTCTTTATACCATCTACAAATCGCCTTCAAGATGTTCAGCGTTTTTTTATAGCTTAGAATTCATTTTTACGATAAGGTTCCAAAGTTGATACGTCTGTTAGCTATTGGAACTTTTAAGTGACGCGTTAATGCATAGCTTATAGATAAAGGATATTATGGTATGGTATTATAGAAAAGGACGCCTGGAACTAACAGTCGAAACCGGATATGCGCAAAACATATTTTGTAATTCATCCATCCATCCATCCATCAGCCTTTGGAGGTTCACTTTGTAATTGCCATGTTATATTTTGAAAGATGCACTGAGAAGTCTCTTTCGCCGTTTCTTCTCCTTATATTAAAGCACCTCTTCGAAAGGGTAGTAGAAGCAAAAAATTACATGCATAAATGTATTTACAGAATACCTAAATGATTAAATGATTTTGAACCCTTCTTTAATTTTCGTATTCTATTATAATTATTAATTGTACTCGTTTTATATTTGTGTGTCATAAATTATACTAAATATTAATTCAATGTCATGAAAAATTCTGCATTGTTATTAAATTGAACGTAAAATGGACCGTAATTTTTGATATAAATACTAGAGAAAACACCAATTTTTGGTTCGAATCTAACTGTGACGGAATCTCCGGCAAACACAAAAAAAAAAGAAATAAAACGTAGTATTCCGTTTCAATTTTGTATTTGTTTTCCTGGCATATAGTGACACCAGCTCACCACTTCGTCTTTATAATAAACTACTCAAATGCAAAAACTTCAAATCGGCCCATGCCGTATATTTTACGAGTGACTTTATTAAATTTTGCGAAACTTATGAGGAAAGTTCATTTTGATCGGTTGCCGGAGCCTACAAATTCAGCCCAATTTCTAATTTCGCTTGTCATTTGCGTTAATGTTGTCGTTACAGCGACCCATGGAGCCATGTCCATGATGTTATTAGGAAAGTTTCGATTCAAACAAAATGGAGGCTTTTCAGAGATATTGGCTTTTATAATGATTGGATAACGTATACAAAACTTCTCTGGCTAAGTATAGATTACGGATCTTTTACTATTGGAATTATGCCAATATATTGGAAATTTTCTCAAAATACCTCAACAAATTTTGATTCTCCTATTTTTATGTCCATTAAATTTTAAGTTATTCAATGTAATATGTTATTAATCTTTGATTATCTTAATAGCTTTTAATGGTAGTTGATTATAAATGGTAGGTTGGTTTAGTAAACACTTTATAATATAACTAATAAGCGAGCAGACAGGATGACCATACGCATCCGTAAAATCAGAGGGATAACCGATGCGTTCCTGAACAAGGTATAAACTGGGTCCCTGCTGATTAGACTATACTTAGGATTATGGACGTAATGGAGTATCACTAAACTCCTTGTGAGTATAACAAATATTGTTGACACTTACTTTCGGACAAATAACTTCCCTTATCTGTGCATCAGGTATTGTCAGCGGTCAAATATGTAGAGATTTATGGATTAAAAAAATTCAGGCCACTTGTTATCGGTTTATGGAGAAATTGTGTACTACGAAGTTATTGGAGCTACACTTGTGTTCTTTGGCTTTTTTCAGGTAGTAAAATATCATAAACTTTAAAACTATATATGTACGTTATTTTTCTTCTGTCGTTATCTTAAGTGTAAGAATCTGTCTTTCTTTCTTCTTTTTTCTTGGCCGATAACGCATTAATGTTTGGTGTTATTAATATCCACGAGGATGGTGACCACTTGTCACCATCTGTTCGTTTGTCGGCTATTTACATTTAAAAAAATCTAATTCCAGTCCCCAGTATGTGACGAGCAAAACCCGACTTACGTTCCCCGGCCCTCTTCATACTAACGAGAAAACTTTCCTTATAAAATGTCCGTATTGAATATTAACGTGTTCTTTATAGCCTATAAAATGACGTCGACGCATTACGGCTACGATAATCGATTTGGAAGCTGTTTGACTCGAGATTGTTACCTCATTTCTTAGATTTGATCGATGCAAAACGAAACCTACGACTTTCGTTTACAAATAGGTTTAGGTTTTTCAAGTTCTGTGACTAAGAAACATATTCATTTGTAGTTATAGTTACAGCCACGGAGTTAATATTTTATTTAATTTTACTTAAAAGCTTGACCATATTAATTTTTATTTCCTATCCCGTGGGAGAAGATCCATTTCTTGGGATAAAAGTATTCTAGATAATGATTCATTATATAAACCACTAAAATACTAAATATCATCTAAATCTGTTCAGTGGTTTCAATTTGACACGTGGTCAGAGAAACAGATAAACAAAAATTATGTATATGTTTTTCCTCGATTGATAATAGTCTACCCAAATAAAAATTCAAACAAAAATTCTATGTACATAGACTCAATCTTGTTACAGTTTCATTATTAGTATAGATTTTTTGTAGTTTAGGGTTTCACGTGTCCGACGAAGAAATGGAACCCTTTTAACGAAACGTGGCTGTCACTTCTTTGTCACATGCCGATTTTCTCAGAATCACCGAAACGGAAAAATTGGATATTTGGTTCAAACACAGAATTAGGTCACCTAATGATAGACACATTTATTAAAAAAAAGTTTTGTCAAATGCACCACCTAATAAAATTATTAAATTAAATGGTTTGTTATGATTAAAGCAATACAGTGCATTAAAATTGATTATTAAAACTTGTTATCATCATTGGCACACATGAATATACTTACGACTTACGGCCTAATTACTTTTGGATCTTGGATCGGATCTCCTGATAAAAAGTAAATTTATAAAGTACCGTGCCGCATAAGTCCGAATTGACAGATTTCACTCACCCCACGGAACGTTATCGAGAACTTGTTTGTTCTTATAGATTACAGAAAAATATTGGCAAAAAAATTATCCTTAAATTTATACAAAAACCGGAAAAACATCTTGAATATATTCGCAGAACGGAACCTTCTCCCACATAAGCTCGATTTGGACGTGACTGATTTTTGATCTTAGATACTTGACTGGTTATTATATTCAGTTGCCTGGTTTTTGTATTTAATTGACTGTTTATTTATTCTGAGTAATATTGCTCGATGTAACTGTATTTAAGGGTATCGGAACCCTACTAATGATATTCTCTCCATATTTCGTTTTCGGCAACATTGTGGTTTGTAATGAGCAAAAACCAAAGTCCCTGACTCATATTTTCGGCAGTTAATTTTAAATACAGTAAAAGTTATGAAATGAATTAAAACTATATACTGACGGTTAGTGACATCGCTTTCTGGAAGATTCGAAAAGGTCCAAACATAGTTCACATCCTACAATCATCTTATAAGTTCTTCGACTCAGTTAATTTAGTTCCAGCGAGTCGTGAAGTACTTCGATGAATGCTAATTGAAGCGAATTTAATTTAGTTTAATTGGCACGTAAACGTTTCACGAACGTTTCCCTATTCTTAGCTGAGACGTGATCGTGGAGAGAATGACTAGTGAAGAAAGAGTTGAGAGTGCTAACAACGAACCAGTGTTCTAGCTGAAATAATGTTACAAGAGGAGGATAGTTGGAATATTTGCCCAGCATATTTATAGATCACGCATTACTTTGCGGAAAATCATTGTTATTAAATTAGTATTAATTTACTTTGCAACAATCTGCAAGCACAGCGTATGACAGTATATACTTCTATACATGCATAAAACTTTACTCCCTTCCACAAAGGAAAACATGCATTTATCTATACTCATATTATAAAGAGGAAAGCTTTGTATTTTTGTAATGAATAAATTCATAATTTATTGTACAGATTTTAAAATTTCTTTCACCATTAGAATGCTACATTATCCCTAAGTAACATAGGCATATATTTACTACTAGAAAAAATAAGGGATCCTTGCTAAAACTTCAGTAACGTGATCCAAGGTGTAAAAAAATTAGCTTAAAAATTTCTTTCATCGCATACGTTGCGTAAACTATTCATAAAGTACATCCGTGTGAAGTCGGGGCGGGCCGCTAGTGATAATTAAAAGTATATACTAACATACATACTGTCACCAACCACTGTTTCGCTCCGAAACCGAGCATCCTCAGACTCTACGAGTGTTAAACGCAAAGTGAGCGCCTGATATTTTTTTTTCCCTCTTACGAGAGGAGGATGGTGAATGCTACATGCATACCAACGCAGCCGTCTGCGCTGGTTATGTCGTACTCTTACCCACTAATCACCAACCTGAAGTGGCTTTGGCCGTGCGGCCTCTAAGCCTTCATCGGATGCGACCCTTCTTTAAGGAAAGAAGGTTTGACTTGAAGAAGGTTGTAGAATAGCCTTTGAAGACTTGTTGGATTGTGGGGAAATCTAAATCCCTGTGTAGGTTGGCGTTCCTAATGCATCAGTGGGCGTTGGTTGCCTTTCTATAGAACAGGTTTTAGGATGACAGGGGAGGCGTATGACATGACTGTCTTGCGGCAACCTTGGATGGGGCGGGGCGGGGGTCTCTAGGGCAGCCACGGTAATTAGCCGGATGGCCGGCTTGACCACAGAGAACGCAAGCTGGAGTCGAGTCGAGTCGAGTGTGCGGGTGCACTCTTTGGTGCTGTATGGTTCTAGGCACTTAACGAACCTGGGAATGGTGGAACAGTCTGTCGCTGCGTGGCCATAGAACTGGCAGCGGTGGCACTGGCCGAGGTAGCCGCGTCTATGCGGGGGTTCGACTCGGATGTAGGAGAGTCCACATACAGTTATGTCGCCCCTAAAGATGTTCCGGGACTCGGGAGTATTGGGGAGGATGGCTAGAGCCAGTGGGTATTGTCTCCCCGTGTTGCTGCACATTTTGTGTACAGCCTCAACGGGGTGTCCTTGAGCGACTAAGTCTGCAAGGATGGCATCATTGGGAAGTTCAAATGGAAGTCTGCGAAGAACGGCGCACATTGTACGCTACCCTGGGAGCACCTGCTCCAGAACGCGGGACTTTTATACGCAACTCGCCGACTGGTTATCTGAACGTGTTCTTGATAATATGAATCACCGGTAAAACCGACTTTGACGTATTTTGGTGCTGTTTATTATTAAAAAATCTTCAGTAAAGACGAGTTGGATACTTCCGTTTGTTCATTCAGCAGTGTAATGTTGCTATTGTTGTTATATCTAATTATTTCTGACTGCTCAAGCACGCTTAGTCGAAAGCCTTCCCCACAGTTATGTAAGATTTCGTAAGAATGATACTATCATACATTGTGCTTTCGGATTGTTGCAAAGTAAATTAACACTAATTTACTAACAAGGATGTTACTCGACTTACTTGTATGTTTTATTATTATGACGCCTCCCGATCTCGCATGATCCTTCTCTGCAATCCCAAAATAAAGACATCCAGTGGACCTCCGGGTCAACTGCCTGTGAATCACTATTAAACTGTACATGTTTAATAGCTTTAAGTGCTTACAATGTTCTGAAAACACTGCATTTCGCATACTGCATTCTTTAGTTATCTGGTATGTTTATATAAAATATAATATGAGTGGTGTCATGGGCAAAATAGAGACCAGACCACACAGACAGACACTCTAACCCACACAGAAGTAGTAACGGGTTAATCAAAAGAAAAGAAGGACTGTGAGTAGAAATGTGGAAACTAAGAAAATTGTAAAATAGACATAATAAAAGTAACACTTAAAAACACATATTCAAGACATTTATTATAGTGTTTCATTCAAAAGTAGGATAGTTATAGAATGAGGGAATTTAGTATTTTACCGCGGTCAAGTGTTATATTCGTTGGTTTGTGTACCTATAACAATACAAGACAACAATATAAGACAATAATATTGTTTTAATGCCGTAACAGCAGTTTAAAAAACTATAAGAGTAATAATAATAACAATAACTGTTTATATCTATGTATTCTTGTTCAAATTTAATATTTAAACTCGATATTCTCATACTCAGTCTGCCTAACCCATGTCAACTTACAAAACGACACCTAACACAAACACAAACACAAATTCCCTTTCAAAGATCTTTCTATTAAGCATCACGCATTCAAATTGGCTTTCATTAATCGAGATACGATCCCGAATTTGGAGCCATTCATTCGTTAGACACGCGTAAACTGGGATTAAAATATATCGGTCCACAAATTGAAGCCCGCTTCTGTAGGTAGTTAGCGTAATCCATCTTTGTAATTGGTTTGGGTGATGGTACCGTCAGATATGCTTGACTAACTGTTCGTCACATTGTGTGTAGTTGTGGAATGGATATAACCAAATAACCATCAACAAAGCTGCGGGTGCGGCCGAAGAGTACTATGCCTGTAATTATTTTCAAATTTTCTATTACGGAAAAACAGAATAATTAAAAATTGTAAATGTTGAAATAAAGTATACGTTTTTAATACGCCATTTATTATCCTTATTCCTGCAAATTTCTTCATACGTTTGCCGTAACGGATTGACAGAGGCGAACATTAATTAAAAATTTATGACTTAATTTTTTTTTACTTTTAAGCAAGATTGTTTAATTGTTTTTTTGCCAATAGCCAACAAACGATCAGAAGGGTCATTTGCAGTCAAATCGTCGCCAAAGCCTTGGTGATCTCTTTGGTGTTCTGGATATTCATATATGTATGAGTGGCAGGTGCCACTTTAAAGTTCCCGAAGCTAAATAAATAACTTTTCTTTGTCTTTCCACTTTTTTAGATAGTTAAGATACATCACGTAGTTTTATTGTTACCATTTTTAGAAACAGAAGAGCACAGATAAAAATAAATATAAATGCGATAGCATTCAAATTTTTTTAACGTACATTGCTTGACACTTTTACCAGAAATAGGTTAATCTTTATTTGCTCCCTTTCTGGAGGATGTAGGAAATAGTGCAAACCAATACAGTACAAAGTAGTTAAGACGCACGAGACGTGCAGAGTCTCCAGTGCTCAGCATATGTAGACCTCGTTGACTGGAGCATGTGTTGGAATGCACAAGACGCCAGTGCCTCTGGCGTTTAACACACGAAGACCTCCTTGACCAGAGCGTGTGTTACGGCGCACATGACATATAGCAGCAGCAATATCGTACATATTGAAATAATAAAAGTCACCATAACAATAATTTAAGAGATTTGCCAAATATTTGACAACAATAACAAAACATGGACCATAATAAAATAAATAAAGAAATTACAGAATAAGTGGATAAAAGACACAGGAAATTATAAAAGAAGTTTATCAAAGGAATATTATAAAATTTACAAAGTATGCGAGTACCAAAATTTTACATATAAAAACATGTAAGTATTTAAATACTAGGTACAAGGTGCCGTGGTTCCGTAGATTATCATCCGTGTACATAAAAAGTCACAAAATTCGCACTGTCTTTTTATAATATTAGTATAGATTATAGTTTGGGATCTAAATTAAAACATCGTGATTCATTGAAAAATCGAATGTGCGTCGGAATCACTTTAGTATAATGGTTTTTTATAGGTTTTAAATATTATTTATAGGTATAACTGAAGTAAATGTATACCAATGATTTTAAAATTAAACAAAGTTATTAACTTTGCGAGAAAAAGGTGAAGTTGCCCTTTGACGGTAGGTAGGGAAAGAAGCATGTTTACGGAAAAAGTAATAATTGAAGAACGTTGGCGAATTAGGTGTTAAGAGATTCAACAAATATTGGAGATTGGATCAGGAAGTATCTACAAGAATATACAGGAGAGCACTTTCGTGGAAGGAGTAAAGTTTGAATGCCGCATAAACGTACCGATGTATAAAAGTCTGAGTCGAATAACAGCCTGACATGATTGCTAAATTTGAAGCAGGATATTCAAGTCACGGCATGTTTATTACATTATTACAAATTATGAATCTTGCTTGGCTCTACCAATACGATCTAGAAACGAACCGTCAATCAACGGTTTGGCTATTTCTAAATTAATAACTTCACTATAACACATGCACTCAGCGCTCAAAATGACGTATTTCCTAACCAGTGATAAGATTCTTAGTTCACCCTTCATATAGACATGATTTGATGTCATATTATTATTTTTTTTGGTCCTCAAAATAAAAAGAAAAACAGTAAAAGATCTTATCACTGATTGATGCACTAGTAACGTTCTAATTAGCTGTATAAAAGGTGTCTGATGAGGTCCGGTTCTAAATTAAAATTTTGTACTAAAATAATAACTTTTTTCCTTTTCAACTTTCACAAGAAACATAATATATATAAATGAATGAGAAAATCTAAAAATTTAGACATTAAGTAACTCGTACAAGTATAGGCTGTTTAATTGCCATTAAATGCTTTAAGAAAAAATATATTGAAATACACCTGTTCAGAGGTTGTATATCTAAGCTATTTAAGTAGGTGGTGGTAGGTACCGACTACCGAATGCTGCTTTGCCTTCTTACCCGTACGGTGGCCAGCGCGCAGGGAGTCCTCCGAGAAAGGTCGTCAATGCATTTTCAACCGCTTTCGCCGCGAGATGTGTAATAAATACGTTCTGACTGAAGTAAATCGCTCTTTGTTACGCATCGCTTTTGTACTACAACTGTCTTTGTTTCTTTCTTATTTCTATGTACTGTAAAATAAACTTTTTTGCGCTTTCATTCTGGATTTTAATCTCAACGACCCAGCTACCCATATACGGGAATGGAGTACACAAATATTACAGTGGCTTCTGTGCAGTAGCAAACAACTCTAAAGATATATTTAGAGTTCCTGATCTATACTAATTATTAACCTGTGACAAGATTGTATCTATATCTAGAATATTTTTTGGAAATTTCGATGATTTTGTATCGATATATAACACAAAACATTTTTTTTTTGGAATACTTTGCCTGTCTGTCATTTTGGCCGGTTATCAAACTGAAACCAATGTGAAACAGATTTGGATGATATGTGGCATTTTACTACCTAATATATGGATGGGACATTTTCTATTGTACAGTAAAAATCTTGTAATAATCATTCAGTAATTGTTGTCTGATACTCGGACAAACATAAATAGTAATTATTCTTGTAAATAAAAACTCATGTAAGAATTGTTTGAGTTTACATGACGATATTTAATTTTCTTTAACATACATATAATATCACCACATATACGTAACTAGCGGCCCCGTCCGACTTAGTACGGGTTGGACTATTAATTATATATACATGATTATTAAATTTTGATAATTTTTGCCTTAATTAAACATCATTAGGTTTACTGATATTTGCCTATTATCTGTGCAATCGCGTGTTCTCACTACATACGTTCACATTTCACGAACATCGTTTACGCCGTTCTTGAGTTCCAACGGGACATGAGATAGACAGAAAGACAAAAATTCTCAAAATGATCAAATTTATATCAATATACCATAAAACGAATATATATCATTAAATTTGTCAAAATATGGAATGTACAGACAGAAAGACACTACATATTTATATAGATAGATGATTTATATACATAGACATGGTCTATCTGCTAAATCACGTGTTCTCACAACATATCAATTTTCATTACGATCGGTCAAGCCGTTCTTGACTTATTTCGAGACATACCTACACAAAAATCTCAACAGATTTATATATCAGTATAGATATATGTAGATAGATTTCAATAAAAAAACAGATCATATAAAACGTAATTACCTTTAATATTTCTAAAATTTAAAAAAGGTTAAACACATTTAACAACCGAGCGCCGTAGAAGTTGAGGACAATTGCACTACTCATTTTCCAATTTTATCCGACTTGTAGAATAGGATAGAAAACAGAACATTATAGTTACTTTCGAAATATCATTTCCAAGTCCCAATGGCCTAGCTCGTTTAATAGAGCGGACGGTTTAGTCTGGATGGAAGTGATAGAGAATATACAAGATAATTAATCTCATAATGCTCCAGAGGAAGCGTGAATTTTAGCAGCGGCAAATGTGACAGAGAAAGCGGTAGTGAGCTTCTAGCGCAGGCATAAATGTACGCATTAGCGAATGCGGAAGTGGTAACGGAGGCGTGCACGGACACGATTATTCAACATCATTATTAAGTAAAAACCTATTTTAGTTAACGCGTTTTTATTAGCTCAAATCCATTGTTACTGATAACCAAATCTCATGTGGACTAAATGGCATTTCTATAAAATGTTTCATGGTAAGTAAAATATTTCATATTAATTAATGGTAAGTGAAAGCTCCAAGGAAGTGGTTTGGAGTTTCTGGGAGGTATCGCTGCAATTTGTCTGATAGGATCTTTGAAGTTAAGTACGTTAACAATTAAAAATATTAACTGTAAAAATATCCTTACCAAAATTATTTTGGAACTTATATAAAATTTGATAATTTATAAGATTAGCAAACAAAACATTTAGACAGAAGAAAATAGGATCTTTAAACATTTCTCCCTTTCTAGCAAAAACGCTTGAGTACAAGTTTGTGGCTTTATGATCGTATTAACAGACGTACGAGTGCAGTAGCACAACACAATCTACATACAGTGTTAGTAATGCAAACACTACGGAACGCAATCACCCTGCACTGTGGTGAAATCACATAAAAATTATCTTTGCTGAAACATAATTTCAGACTATGTTATTAAAAAAAAATTTACGCACACATTTGCTAATTTAATACAGTGTGTATTTATTGTATGTCGACATTACTTTCGATATTGTCTGATCGCGCCCGAGTATAAAATTATACTATAAAAATTGTAACCGAATATTTTTTGAAATTTTTTTATCGAAGCAGAGACGAGAATATATTTTTTCTCTCTCTGTGTGTACCCGTGCTACTCAAACTACTAAATATTTTCATCTCGAGAAATGAATCGATACCAGCGCTATAAGACATAACATTTAATATGAAAATTCTGTAAGATATATAAATTCAAAATCATTTAATCATATAGGCATTCTGTAAATACACTTATGAACGTCATTTTTGCGTCTACCACTATTTCGAAAAGGTGCTTTATCACTGACGAGAAGAAACGGCGAAGGACTCCGCAACTAATCTTTTAAACAACACATGGTAATTTCAATAGTTTAAACCTGTGCGGAACTGGTTTCGACATTATTATTTCCAGGCGTTCTTGTCATTAGGTAATATATTCATCTATACTACAATATCCTTTGCCTATAAGCTGTATTTATTGCGTCGCTTAAAAGTTCCGATGGGCAACTCGCGTATCAAATTAGGAATCTTATTGTTAAAACGAACTCCAAGCGCCATAAAGGAACGCTGAACCTTTTGAAGACACATGAAGACGTAACCAAATTATGCCTATTTCTTGTTTCATGATTGTGTGTGTCACTTTTCTGCTTATACATTTCACGCGACTTTAATCTGTATATAGCTCTGCTTGCCCTTTTCTGTGATATAAATCAATGTCCGCTGATTTACCCCACATTAGGATACCTTAAGACATACGACTATGAAAATAAGCAAAATAAACAAGTCTAGCTGTCCTACATCAGTAATCAGTCTTATCTTCCTAATAGCGTAAACAGACCTACTAAGTTTATCTGCCAGAACCGACATATGGGCGCCCCACTGAAGCTTACATCTATTAAATAATGTTAAGGTTTTTTTGCGTTATTGTAATAAATAAATATATTTCAAACAAAAAAAAATAAAAAAACTAAATCCAAAAGTATAACACGGGGTAAACATTAAGCCTCTCAATAAATTGAGTAACAATATTTTTATGTATGTGGGTAAGATTTGTAGTCGCAATAACCTTACTCAAAGCGTAGCAAAGGCTTGCTGGTATATGAAAATTTTGTCATTGTCGGTTATATACTGTGCAGTGTTTAAAGTTTTAAAGTATGTTCTACAATTGTTCTATTAATTTCACATACCTACAATTCTTCAACCTCTTTTTTTTTTGTCACGCGTAGAGTAGGTATATTTTCTGGATGTCGCGAAAATTAGGCGTATTTATGTATATTTTTAATGTCGACTTCTACCTTTATAGACTTTTGAGGATGTAATCGAACTGAACAGTTCAAATTGATTTATTAAATTGATTTATTTTGCTGATCTGTGGATATTTTTTATGTTCGATTTAGTAGCTTAGTTAACGACCTGTTTTATATATTTATTCGTTTTCAAGTACCTACGACTTTACATATTAAATTATTTGTACGATCTTTTGTTAACCAAGAAAAGATTAACGTAATTATTTTGGTGAAGATTGTTCACTCAAATCTAAATACACACATCTAGTTACAACAACTGGGAGGGACAAAAAAGTATTTAATTAAATTATGTTTTATTATTTATTAAAATTGTTACTCATGGTATATGTATAATTTCATATCAACTTAATCAAATTAAAATCCATACGATAAGCCCGCTGCACAGTAGAATAATAAATCCAATGCTCAAAACGATGAAAGTTTTCCTACTTAAATAACTGTAAGTTGTAGAAACAAGACTATAAGGCAAGTCTTATCAGCAGTTACATTCGGAAATGACGCGCCTGTTTCCTTTTGCTATGATTAAACGTTTCCTCCACTCGCTTTAGGGGTCGCGTGAACAGCTTCAATAAGGAATAGCACCATTTCTTTAATTGCATAACAAGCTACTGCTTAACAGTGATTTGTACCAACACCTTATTATAATTTATTGGATTTCTTGGAGTGATAGAATCAAATCAGATTCTGTACTGATAGTTTTGTAGATTACTCATCCCATATATAGTTATTTCAATATATTTATATACACATAAGACCAATCACTTGGACGGCTCTTGAGAAAGGACCTCGGATAAGTCCGAAACATTTCGGGAAAATTAGACTAAACAACCTTTAGTTATAAATTCAGACACTCACGAAACTTTTAGTGTTAAAATATATAACGGTGAATGGCTAATGGACCTGACATGTCACCTTAGTATCATTACACCATTCGTTAACAAGTGAATACCCATACTCATCGATTACAGTCGAGGCAATCCTCAACGGTCCGTTTCTCACAATATTCAACTTCAAACAGATGCAAGTTGATAAAAGCAATATGCATTACGACTACTTACTTTGCGTGGTTGTAATTCAGAATCTTAAAATATGTGAAATGAGGTTCCTTTTGAGGTATTGATGTATAGATATAACTTGATGTTCTTCACAAAATGGTTAAAAATTTCGTCTGCAAGATAAAGCTTACATACTTAATATCTTATATATTGGGTGACAATTTATCATGTAACCTATCTACTTGTTCCTATGATCGAGAAAAAATATATATCTTCAGAACTTACAATTTTAAGGAATGAATATCAAGGATGCACAGAAATATAAAAGATCTCAAACAACAAAATGGCAATATAAAAAGTGTCTTAGTAGATATTTCGAAATAGTACTTTCCAGACTAGGCTATAAGGGCTTTGTCCATCTATGAGTAAAAGGAACGGTCAGTATTATGTGAGCTATAATGTCTTCAATCGATTCAACGCTTTTATGTCGCCTATGTTTTACTCAAGCGGCACTTTTAGAAAGTAACCTAACCAATTCTATGTAATTATTTATTTTTTAATATGAATAGCCGACAAACGGGCAGATGAGTCAGCTAACGGTAAGTGGTCATCGCTACCCATGTAGATGAATAACATCATACTTCTGACATCTTTCTCATCCGACGACTGCCAGCATGAGACTGGGGGTCATTATTCTAGGCCACCGTAATATGGCACTACAACGATTCCACGGTAATTCTATAGCGGAATCAACCTAAGAAAGGTTCATTGTATGAGGTAATGAACTAACATGATTTATAAGTTAGGCGTTGTGGTTATTTGTGATGAATTTAAAACCAAACATAATTTGAGCGAAATTATAGAAACAGCTTACCTCATATTGACCGTGACCACTGAGCGAAGGGCTTTGGTTTGATGAAGGTCAAAACACATTTATTATCATTGATTACAGCTTATTTTACGTAATAAATGGTGAAGAATAAAATAATACTACATTATAAATAAGTTCTTAAAAGGGATTTTTCCAAATAAATACAATACATATATAATAACAAATAATAACACTATAACGGGATCAATTTAGTATCAAGTTTATTGATACATATATTAAGACTTTGGTATTGTTATAAATGACAAAATATATTTGTAACACGGTTTTGTTGGACTACTACTATTTCTTTAATCATGAATCATAGCAGGTTAGAGTAGATTTAACAACACAATAATTTGGTACCGCTGAACTGGTCTAATGGTGGAGTTCGAAGATGGGAGATGGTGCTTTAACAACGATGATGATGGAATCCTAGAATGCTAGTAAATTACAGTAAGGAAAACCAAATAGTTTGGCATAATGAGATTCTTCTTGATTAGCTTTGTTCATTTCGCCTAATGATGAGGAACGTAATGTAACGTGGCTGACAGAACCCCAGAATGCCTGCTAGTAAACTCATCGAGCGTGGGCTCATTCGATTCAAAAATTGGATTGTTCCAAGATGATAGGAAAGAGTCCTTGTCACAATATGTAATTTATAACTGTAAAAGCGTAGGGCGCCATTTATCACAAAAAATGGTTTTGCTTAACAAATAAATTACATTTTGTGATTCAGAATACTTGTCATTTTTGTTAGAATTTAAAAATAAGAGCTCCACTTTTTTACACTTATATATCAAATCTGTCCTAATAATCAAGCTGTAACGGTGTCGAATCTTTATAATAAGGCACTAATAATAGGTATATACATAAGTACATATAATAGAATGTGACTTTGTTATCAATATTGAAATACAATTTTTTTTTAATTTTTCCGCGTGTCTGAATCCGTCTCACACTAAAACCACTGAACAGATTTGGATGATATGTGATATTTTCGTAGCTTCTATTATTAGTCATAACCTAGGATATTTCTTATCGAATGAAATGGATCTTTTTCCACGGGATAGCAAATAAAACGTAGTATGGACAATCTATAGGCAGGGCAGTAATTAAAATTTTGACTCCTTAGCTACAGCTATTATAATAAGTGAATGTGTTTCTAATTCACAGAACTACAGAAACCCATTGGTAAAACTATGCGGATGCTATTTCTGGTTAGAAATACTTTTGTAAAAGAAGTGAACGTTTCTAGTTTAATTATAAACATGGCGTTTATTACTTTTTGTTGTTAATAGGTAAACTAAAAAAATAAAAACTTCGTTTTAGTTAAACTATTATTTTATTTGACAAATTTACCTATACGTAACGTTATTACACTAATACTAGTATACAGATTAAGTTGAAAGTTTGTAAATTTATGATTTAATAATATGACTTAACATCTAGGGTACTTTGTGTCTTTGTTAATGGGTCTTTTCCCGCGGGACATAAAATAAGTTAGTAAGTTATGGTTAACAGATAAGTGAATAATGTTTTAGGTATATGCTACTTTTGTAGTTATTAGGTACCATAAATAAGTATGTTTAATTTAAAAGGCAAAAATTTTATAACATAAAATACAAAAAATAAATAAAGGTATATAATATAAAAGGTAAATAATCCCTTGATATATTATGGCGACAGCAATATTTTGTGCGAGTACAAATTCTGATTTTTTCGAAGCGAAACGAGGACTTGCTAGAACCATATACATTCAAGAACAGTTAATTGTTTTGTGTGGCATTCTTGTGTGACTTAACCGTCCTTGATTATTTTGCCATTATTTTATTTATATTAAAATTCGAGGCCTTTAATGTAGTGGCTTGATAAAGGATACCTATTACGTATAAAATGCCTTATCGCTGTGACAAGAACCCTTATATGTATATTAAAGTACCTGCTGATGATTAATATCGAGAGACTGTACACCGTAATAGCTGATAGCTACTATGTCACAGATTGCATTAACGGAATTAATGTTGGCGACATATTAGTCATTACGCCGAAAGACTTACGCTTTACTTGACTCTATTCGAAATGTGGAAATTTTCACATAACATTTAAATAGGTTGCCGTCATGAAACCATTGGTACAATTTTTCTTTGGACTGGTAGTAGTATAAGATAATTCGTGATAAGTAATTATTAAAAAAAGAGTGCCCACAATTTGTGTATGTATATAATTTAGGGGAAATAACTATTGTCGGTCGATTCCTGCTCACCGCGCCGCGCTTCAGTCGTGTCTGTTAGCAACTGGGTCAAAAGTGGAAATATCTGCACACAAATTATATTTATATCGTAAATATCTGTACCTATTCTACAAATATGTACATTTCAAATTGTGAACAACACAAATTTAAAACGTATAAAAAACAAACGTGCAACTTCATTCGCGTAGTTTCAACAAATAATGTTTTCTAGTTTGTGATTAGTTATACTCTGGCTTAATTTATATAAATAAATGAATAGTATCAATAGAACAGTATCTCCCTGCTTATTCAGCTCTATACCAGAATTCAAATTGAAACCAAGTATTTCAGTTTTGGTTAAAGTTAAACAACCACCCGAAACAAAGGAAATTGTATTTAAATCCTAGGAATGACAATGCATTGCGCCGTATTAGTCTAGTCTACACTGTTTTTATTTCCTGCAATTAGCTTCAGTGATCATAGATAAAAATCAATAAAATAAATTTATGATGTTCACTTTCAAGCACTTCGAAGTTTCGGTACATTTAACATTCCCACGTTTCGATTTGGAAAATTTTGATTTAAAAACATATATATCAATGGCTAAGAATTGAGGACAATCGAAGCGGAATCATCGGAGACCGCATCATCATATACATACATATATACATATGAAGTAGACAAACACACATAGATAAATAAAACGATTAACATATTTAATTTCTTCAAAACTGAATCAATTATAAGTCTTGGAACTATCTAAAACGTTAAAATCGAATAAATAAGCAGTATCCATAATCGAAAAATTCCGAACGCGCCCCTTGCTAATTTATCATTGCGCGCTTTGTCAAGTTGAGGCTAGGTGTAAAAAATCCAGGAAATTTTTGCCAGTCACCTCGTTCTCGTTTGTCAAACGGAGTTTCACAATTCACAATTTTCAACTATCGCTACTTTATTTCAAAGCGTTAAGGTTGGTATTTGAAATATTGTAAGTTTGCTAAAGTTGTATAAATTCGGTAGCTGTGTCACCGAGGCTGGAAATACAACGTATAGCCGTTCACGAAAATGTAGTCCTCGAAATAATGTATGGGTTTCCCAATTTTTTATCCGCATTATACCAGCTTTGTATGCTCTATTAATTCGAATTAATTAACGTTTGTATTGAAATAACTGTAACTGTACTTCAGTGAATTGTCTGCGTTCATAACTATATATTGTATTTCCGAGAATTCTTAATAATTCCCACAAACTTATATGAAGACTTAACACGCAGTCTTTTATCAACTTAGTCATATAAGTGACTTTGAGATGTACAATTATGATATTCAAATTTAATTGCATGTCATTAGGAAATCAAACCGGACCTAACACGTATTGCACACTTTTCCTAGAAAACTGTGACTTGGGGTCATAGTATTAGGGGAATAGCAGTGGTAACCTATTCGTAGAATATCGTGGGAAAACCTGCATACCCGAGTGTTCTTTATAATATGCTCAAAGGTATGTGAAGCTTGCTCTCACGCACTGGGCCACTATGGCCTTGGCCTTAACCTCTTTAATTGTGAGAGGAGCTCAGTTGTGCAACATTATGGGCTGTTATGATAATTAAAGGATACATAAAAACACTTAGGTACGTTACCAAATTGACAAATTCTACAAAATTATATTTATTTAAATTTTGTTTGAAAATATCTTTTTAATTCTTATTAAACGAGCTGTATTAGTTGAGGTTTCCTGAATGAAAATTTGTTTCACTAAACAGTAATTAAAATGCGGCCGATTTCGTAAGGAATTCATTATCTTTCACCCCAGAAATGGAAATGAATGCGGAGAGGTTAACGTAGTCTAATGAGACAGCGGATTCAAATTTATATTGTAATTAAAGAAATATCTATCGTATTTCCTTATTGGATAGTGTAACCGTTTGCAATAAAATTAACGTAGACTCAAGTTTTAAACTGTGTTTTTTGTAAATAAAATATGTTGAGTCATTATCGACTCGTTATTAGCGAGAAAAGTAGAGAATCTGCTTAGTAACTGGCTTATACCAATATAGAACTTGTAACTGAATAAAATAATAGTTTAAAAACAAGCTTTTATGACTACGGAAGCCATCGATAACAGTCGTGGCAACCGGGTCAATGTACCTTCCGAGGCACAGGAACACTCATGGATTTTCGTCCACTAACATTCATCTCATACTCATGACGTACTCGTATTGCCTTCAACATGTTCCCTGTATTACATTGTATGAAAATACAAACACGACGCAGTAAGAGAAGCAAGCAAGAAATAATGGACAAATTAGTGAAAATAATGAGCTTTGACTTATCTTCTCCAATAGAATATTTCTCGTTATAAAGACGTTATAATACGTATTGTGAGCCTACGCCTTTTCAAAATTCTAAGGATCCTCTCTGTTTGCAAACTTGTGACCATATATTATGTATGTATTCATTACAACACATAATTACCGACACACAATATATCTTTCACGGAAAAGTTAGAAATCCATAGATATGGAAATTACAAATTATATTAAGCAACAAACAATTATTCTGTTTTAAGGCGTCTTGGTTTTAGGAAGCTCATGTTATTTAATTGCGGCATGTCCGTTGTGTCGAGAGACTTGAGATGGTAAGTCGCTGTTACAAGCCAAGACGTCGTTTTGAAATACCTTCTTAAACTGGTACATTAGTTTTGTTTGATAAAATGAAATGGATACAATATTATGTTTGTGCATTGGTATAACAATGGAATCAGGTCTCTTCAGTTGTAGGTTATTAAGTATTTATCTCAATTTTCTCAACGTTTCCACCTATTTAGATAGTCACCCTATATAAAATCAAATTTAACTTGTTACGAGACCTGTTACGAGGAGGCAGTTCTTAGGCAATATCAGTGGATTCTTGGATCATTTCAAAGAATAATTAATTATGTATTAATATAAATAATTAATAATGAATAAATTCATGTAATTTGTATAAAAGTTTTTTTAATATTGTAATAGATATAACAAATAAATTCCGTCACAATGTTCTTCTTAGACTTCAATCATTTCTTGAAATACTGATCAAAAACAAAAATATCTTTACCGTCTACAAAGTATTCAATTCCTGAAAAAAATCCTATGTACCAATTCTAAGGTCATATTTCCCTTTACCTATCGTTATTATAACCTCAGGAGTGTTGAGGTTCCAATCAATATTAACACAAAAGCTTTTACCTTTATTTCCAGACCAGTGAAACACAATATCATTGTAACGTGCAAGAATAAATACTGGAATTTGAATTTTCTTTTTTGTCGAACTTCAAGGTTGAAATATATCCACGCTTAACTAGGTTTTGGGTGTAATTTTCTGTAACTAACCTGTATAATAAGTTTGGGAAAATTGAACCGTAAAGACAATTGTTATGGCATATCATGTACAACTTTACCTATTATGGTTCACTAGCTGTGAAAGATTGTTTTATTTCATATTTCATATGTTAAATATTTCATGGAGGTATCTGTGACAATAAATAAAGTTTTATTGAGGTTAGTGTAAGAGGCTGTTTATTTATTGTTACAATAAAAAATAAGCTACTTTTGAGTAAAAAAATATATGATAATCATACGAAATTTGTAAATACAAAGTTGTGTTCCATTATGTTTCTATACACTTTGGTTAAAGCGAATTAATAAACATATTTAAATGTTGTGTAACGTTTTTAGCTAATTTTATTTTGAATTCACGTAACTGAAATATCATTCTTTATGACGTGGTACAAATGAACCGTTAGTGACTTGCGAATGCTGGTGATGGATTTTTAAATGCCAAAGACACAGTTATGGTATTTGTTCCAACACTAACGAAAGGCGAAAAGATGGTTAAACTTAGAGCAAGTCATAATTTAGAATAATCTAAAGATCTTATTCGTGACCTAGTTTATTGAAAGTTATCTCATCTTAGTGAAAATAATCAGAAATCCTAGTTTTGGCAAAAACTAATCAAAATAGCAGGAGAGAAAGACTTTGAATATATCGCTATGAAATGACTAAATCAGAAGTAATTATCACGATTCAGACATTTTGTTACAAGTTGTAAATACGACGCCGAGGCAAGAGAAATGGAATCTTGTCAAGTCTCTATATTTGACTGAGTGATTTTTCTAGTGATTAGTTTCTTTACCAACAGCAATGATAAATAATATAATGTGGACCTAGTTTCCTCAAGTGATAAGCTGTTACTATTATCTTTCTAATGCTTTGAAAAACATTTACTATAGATGTGATAAAATAAATCCAAGTTTCATATTTGAAATAATGGTGAAAAACAACTTTAACTGAACAGCGAATATCCAAATTCTAAGTAAATATATAGATTATGAAACTATTTTTAGAACAATATACCCTGTATAGACACGATTAATAGATATTATAGAAGATTTTAACTAAATACGCTTATCTTTCGCTTAAATAACTAAGGTGAAACAAGTACATAAGGTAGAAAGGCAATTTATGGATCTGCTGAAACGAAATTTCAAGTGGTGTTCGAAAAACAATTCAACCACGGTACACAAACTTATATGCAAATTGTGAAACAACAACGTGAATTTATGAATACAAAAACATACATGATGAACGTGTGGATTTTGGAGGTTTCAATTATTAAACTCTATTTAAATATACTTTATTAGAAATTGGACCTTACAAAATATACGATATTTAATGACTGTATAATTTATCCTCTTACTAGTAATCCGCTCTCGCTTCAGAAAACTGACGTTTAGAAATAGGATTCGCATTGCTTCAGGAATAGGTTTATTTCGTTCTGTGATTTAGAAACATATTAGTTTTTTTTTAATAGAATATCCATATAAAAATTATACTACATAATGAGCCATAATATAAAATTGAATGCCAAATATAATCCAAATGTATTCATTGGTTTTAGCGTGAGGTTGGTCTGAAAGACACAAAAATTCCATAAAAATATGTTCCATTAAAATTTCCAAGCAATAATACATCTACAGACTCGATCCCGTTACAGTTTTATTATAGATTTGTGGGGGGCGGATCTGAGCTAATTTAAAACTATGTTCTCTATCAAAATTTTCGGGATGTTTTTGATCTGAATGGCCTCACATACTACACGTGGAATTGAGTAACGTTCAGCGGCGGTGACTCATGGGCTATGCAACTCAATTCAATAATTCGAACCGGCTTCAATGAGATGTTCTGGTACAGCGGAAAATCTGCTACGAAATTCGTCAGTTCTGTTACAGTTAAAATATAATATAATGCCCGAGTTTTGATAATTGTTGGATCTTCAAGAGTAAGATGTAAGTAGGTACTGGAAAGACTTAAAATAATTAGTTCTCGAAAAATTTAAAATTTATGGTATAGCATACTATCAATTTGTTAATCTGAGACGACTCAGTGTTCTTCGTTTTCTTCAAAAAATAATTTTAGGAATTTAACCAATAGGTAATTATCATGGTAAATTACATTTATTTTTCATTCTTATTTCCGTAAATCTTTATAAGCCTTTTCATTTCGGATTGAGGCTTGTTGACATTAGAAAATTAAACTTTACCTAAATTAAGGCATTAAAAATGTACCTGTCACGTAATCAATGTGTTGCGTTATGTCCGTGGTGGTGGTACGTTCACTATCTAAGCATGGATACCCGCCGTACGTCGTGTTGTCCGATGGAGGAACGGTGACAAGGGAATTATTTTAAATAAACTTATAAGTGTTATGTTAATTCTTCGAATATACGGAACCCAAAAAGGCATAATGATAGTCACTAAGTGTTATAACAATGCAGATCTCTCAGCAAAACCTTCGTTGCAATATAAACCTTCGTGGTGTTCATACTTCTGGGATCAAAATTATGAAAAACCAATTTGTTCAATGCACGGTTCACAAAGCAGTACGTCGGGGAATTTAAATTTGCCCGCGTCGTGAATTTCGAACTTTGTCACAGTCATGGCACATAACTTTCGTACTGGGTCTGCGCGTATAAGAGCTTTTTTGCGCAACGAATTTGAAGGGAAAAATGTATATTAGCTTAGAACAAAGATTTTTGCGATTCGTTTGCCGTTTTAACCAAAAAGTTTTAATCACATGTTATTTTGTAAATTTGCACTATACCTCTACAAATGGTCTGCTGCGTGTACGCCTTCGATGGTCTACGACAATTTTTAGTTTCCCAACAACGAGGTTGATACACTGATAGCAAAGGGTAGTCGTCAATTTATTTAGACACGCGTCAAAATTGACAGTTGTACCCGCACAACAAATTAAAAGTAACTGTCATCCGTCATGGTTATGGCAGGCAAGAATTTTGAATAATTGGTGATTCGAAATTGAATTCATTTGCGATCCAATTTTGCTATTCTTTCGATCAGATCGACACTGTATTGCTTTCAAGTGTCAAACACGAGGGGTTAATAACATAACTATAATATAATATATAATAATCATCAATAATAAATGTTTTTATTGATTATTAACTGTTCCTTGCTTATTTTCATATAAAATAACACTGGCGACAGTAACCAGAGCCGAATCTATATAAACTTTTTTCTCAGGTGTTTTATATGTTTTCTTGTTTTCCCCATACACTTAAACCTCCTTAGTCAGTCATACTATCTATTGATAAAAACCACATATAAGTCTGTGCAGTAAATAATGAGATAATCGCGTACTGGCAGACAGACAAAGGCTGTCTACTTTTTTTGCATGGAACTAATTTTATTTGAGCCATCGCTGAATCGTGTGCTACGTTCTATGAAACTTGATACGACTATATAACTCCATTATAGCTGGAATAAATCACCAGATTATAAAATATTCGGCAATTACTACAGATATTTCAAAAGTTAAACTTTCTTTTACTTTTCCAGCTCCTCTATAATAAAAAATGTTTTTCGAAACTCTTCAAAAAAAAAACAATTTTCTTCATTTTTTCTTCATAAACATAAAAATACCTTCATTACTGTATGAGTATTTTTATTTGATGTCAATAACCAGCAGACGGGCCACCTAACGAATTATATAAATATACTCCTTGAAGGTTGAAAGTTTAAAGTATGTTTGCACAGGGCCCAGAGTTTCGCTTTTCTTAAGTATTAGCATTTTGTTGACTCATAGTTAAAGATCATTTCGCACGCAACTTGCTATCTACAATATTGATGGCCAGTTGGAAATGATTCGGATAGTCAAATTCCGTAAACATTTAAATGAAACCTTTAATCTTTTATGTAGGTTACGTTTGTAAAGGCGACAGACTAAATACGTAAATTTCTATTGTTATACAGAATGGTTGATTAAGATATAACGAACGATGTAATTAGGGAGGATAGCCTTTATCGAAGGTGGCATTGACATGCACCATTTTTATAGTAAAACTGGCAAATAAGCCGCTATTTGTGTAAATTTATCTTACTAGGTGTTTTATTGATGCATTGTCGGCAATGAGGAAGTTATGTATAAACCATTTTAATAATAATGTCTGAACTTCTATTTCTATGAGTTAAGTTTTCTTTAGACAAATGAACAACGTCCGAGACTGAAATTAAACCTGCGTCCTGTGACAAAGCATTCAAGGCCCTATCGATCGCCTAAAAAATTGTTTGTTGTGAATATTGTTTAAATACTTAAGATATCATATGTGTCGAGAGCCGTAAAAACCTAAAATTAAGCAGATCATCTGTCATTAGTGGCTGTCAAATGTCAGATGTCAAAAGTTGGGCCTTGCCATCGCATTCTCGTCGTGATAAAGATCCATTTAACTGGGTGGAATTGACTTAATCGACGTAGTTTGGAATACAAAAGTAAATCTTAACTAGAAAAGTAAATTCAGCTATTCCGAATAATGGACTAATTGTTGAAAAGCATAGCTGTAAAACTCGGTTTTGTCATTCCGTGTACTGGTCTATCAAATAAAACTTGTTTACCGATGTAACCTTATCTTATTAATCTTTCAAACGTTATGTGTGTAGCCTCCTTAAAGTTTCATAAGACCGCACCTGAGCTTTCCTTGTCGTGCGACAGTCGCATCATTCGCAGTCGCACCCAATTTGCTTATGTAAATACGCAGTTTCCGTTCTGACCTGAATAATTCATTGCTCAACGTCGCCGTTTGAATTCTCTTAGTTTTGGAAATCAACTCAAAACGGAACATCGTCTAAATAAACACGAAAGAGTCGAAATTATAAAAGTTGCTATAATGAAAGCAATCAAAATCAACATCTGCTTAAATTTCAAATTTGTAGTTGCAACGAAAACCGTAAATTGTTTGTTGAAATAATTTGTTAATTTAAAACGGTTTAATTAAAACAAAATATTAAGTGCTTTCTAAACGTAACATCCATATACTTAGTTAATGCCAAATGAATAAATCAAATACGTGTTCAAACGTTCACTACACTTTATTCTCTTTTCATATCGTCTGAGGCTTTTGGCTCTGTTAATTGAACACATCTACCCGCTGGTCCATTAAAAATAATAATTTCAATTAACGACATACCTTTATTTCTTACTTGTGACAAAAAATGTACGTACTGTGTTTATATATTTTGGAAGTGGAGGTGGATTGGCCTTCTACTATACTATATAATGGCACCCATTTATAAGGCGAAGCAGTCGAGAAATACGGGAAGATGGTTGCCGTCTCCCTCGTTGTTTCTAAGTCTTTTGGCAGGGTCTGGCACGCTAGTCTATTAAGCAAGCTTCCAGCTTATGGTAATTCTTGTGGCCTTATCGGCTGGGTAAAGCCGGAGTAGAGAAGCAGAAAAAACGCATCCCTGTGGAACTTCGGCGTTAGGTGTCAATTAGTATATATGTACATATATCTGTCGACCGGTTTCGGCAAAATCTGTACCGTCGGTCGCTGAAGTCATCATTTTGTTCTAGATATGACATGAGACCCAATGTCAATATACGCTCCAAATTTTTACAGAGTAATCTTCTTCGTCTCCTCTTTATGTGGTGCTTCTTACCCTCCTCACTCGTTTCTACCAAGCGTTGTATAACCTAACCCAGAGAAACATCGCGGAATAGTATCTCCACATATTGCACTGTTGAAAAATTGCTTTGTATCAAGTCCAAAAATTATTTACACAGTAAAGATGAGTAATATTCTATTGTACAAACGATTGTCGGTCCACATAAATTATTTATTCCGTAGGAAAATACAAATAGAATTGCTAAACTTTTATTGGGACTATGAATAAATTTAATGTTGCTACAGTTAACTTAGATTGCTGAATAAATGAAACAATTACTATTACAAGAGCAGCAGTAACCACACGCAATTGAAATCTCTAAACACGATTCAAATTTCACATTAAACTTTGAGGAGAAACTTTCTGTTAAGTTGCCGAAACGGATTCGTAATAGCATTCGTTTTGAATATTGGCATCACGTAGACTTGGCCCTTAGGGAGAACAGCGACACGAGTAAGGAGTTGGCGGAAAATAAAATCGAAGCTATCGTTTTCATAATATCCCCAGACGGGCACAATATACGAACAAGTATTTTTGGTAAATTGAGATTCTCTATAAAATAACATTAGAAAATGTAGTTTACATAACAAAATAAACATTTGTCCCAAGAGAAAGTTTAATAAATATTAAATCTCACACTTTTGTTAAACTTGCAAACCATAGTATTTGTCTAACGTAACATTAAATCTGATCTAATTAGATTATTAAATAAACTACAGAACATGATAATTGTAACTCGTTAAAATTATCAAATAACATAATAATTAGGTAAAAAAGTTTTACTATAGCCATGAATGATCTGTCACATCATCAAAATCTACTAAAGATAAAGTCAATATTATAATTCTGTTAATTTAAAAAACTGAGTCCTGTTTATTGTTGTTAATTAAATTCAAAAATGGCATGACTTTGTGAGATCGCTGTCTTAGTATTAGACCAGATTGCATAATAAAAACTATGACATACGTAGTGATGATAATATATAAAAGCTTTTTATAATTTGAAATATTCGAAATAAACCAGTTTGTCTTAGGCCTCTTGTAGCCACAAATTTATTTTTATAACCAGACGCCAGAGTCTTTGCTATTACTCAATAAATACGACTAATTTATAAGTTTGCCTCTTTTGTATTCATTCAGATAGAATTCTATTTCCTGTTGCTTTAAACTAAAAACATTCAAACATTCTAGTTGAGTAATGAATAATTCAATTCAGAACGGAAACTGAGTATTTACATAAGCAAACTGGGTGCGACTGCGATCGTCCCAACGGTGACATGAAGTACTTAAGTATGAAAGAGAGAAACATCAAATATATAAATATTAAGATATGTTACAACATGTGTATTTGTTAGCCTTATGTGCTCCACTACTACCTAGTTCTTTCACATGAGATCTGGATTCGGTCTAGAACCGATTGCAATAATAATTCCGTCTATTATTTTTACTTTTTAAATTTTTAAATTTAAACGTTTAATTGTTTCATTTCATGGCATAATAGTCATGGGAAAAAAATCTGTATTTATTTTTAATATTACTGTCATTTATACATAGGTATATAATTAAATTCATTTATAGAAATATTATACAATTTTTAAAAAATAACTCATTATTTGAATTTGTCTAGGATTTATTACCTTTGAAAAGGTAATATTAGAGGGAATAAGCAAACTGTTACATGTACAACAGACGGTCCAACAAGTAGCTTATCGGAAAGGAGTATGTGGTGCAACTCTCTTAGAATTATGCAAGCCACTATTTCATCGATTAAATTATTAACATTTACTCACGTCAATTTATTGGAATATATTAGATTAGAAATTTGCCTATTTGTGAGATATAACAGGTAATTATTTAAATCGGCTGATGAGATACCAGAAGCAGACATACCAAGAACGGACAGCGATTGGTTCTTAATATGATCACGCGTACAACCTCAGTCAATTGTAACGTGCATGGAATGTGTGTTAAAATCTATAATAATAAATGAAATTGGAGTGTCTATATGTAATATTAAAACTACCACTTTTTACTACATGCATATGAATGTATATACGGTATATATAACAAAATAACATTTTTTACAATTTTTGTATGTCTGTTTGTTCCAGCTAATCTCTGAAACGGCTGGACCGATTTTGACGGGACTTTCACTGGCAGGTGGCTGATGTAATATGGAGTAACTTAGGTTATTTTTATTTCTACTAAATATTTTTTTTGGTAAATCCACGCGGACGAATTCGCAGGCACAGCTAGTTTATAATAAAATTCCTGAGGATATGAAGAAACTAACTATTAATATATTCAGATGTTGAAGCAACACTTAATATGCAACTGTTATTATGAGATAAATTAATTTCTTAATCACAAATACTGACAATTTATTATAATTATTATAATATACTAATATTTAATAAATCTGTAATTTTGTTATGTTAAATGTGTATATGACTGTTAAGATAATTTTATGTGTTATATGTAATTAGTGTTTTATAGTATTAAATAACGTTACCATCAGCTTCATAATTATATATTTGTTTGCCTAATCTGACTAAGTACTTATGTACCTACTCATAACAATTTTTTTTTTTCCAATTATTGTCTACATTGGCCTTCGATAGCCTTAATCATGAATATATGTATGTAGATCAGCCTAGATCAACAAGGAATACCAAGAAATTATATCAAAATCATAAAATAATCTACCCAGATGGTAAGACCAGATTCCAGTTGGAAACATTAGAAATTTATTAAACATGCAAAGAGGTATGAGGCAGAGAGTCCTATAGGGTCTCACCAAAATTATTATGTGGTATGTTGGAAAAGATCTTCCATAATTTAGACTATTATGAGTACAGTATCAACATAAACGGGTCGAAACAGCACCAGTTAAGGACATATAAGGTAACCTGGTAAATATTAAATATTGTTCGAACAATCTCAACATATGCTAAATAATTTAATTGAGGAGGACATAAAATATAACTAAATATTAACACGCACTAGCAAGACCAAATGATAAACACGATAAAACCTAACAGTAGAATCAATGGCGATTCCTTAGAATATTTGAAATATTACATTATACCTGGGACATGTAATTTCCATAAAAATTCAAACCACGAATGAAATAACAGGATTGTAACAGATTGGAAAAAATACTAGGGCATACTACTTTCACTAAAGAGAAACTATACTTCTGTATAGTCTCTCATTTTTAAGGGTTCTCCCTTAAATGACTATCGTGTCATAAAGAGTAGCGTAAAGTACAAATATATTTCATGAGCCATCACCTTGATTTCAATTTACAAATTTTTATATTGTCGTTTCAGGAACGTCTACGTGTAAAATGATGGTTTATTAATTATGAAAAAAAATCTGTTAAAGGCTTCACAAACAGGTTTTGAAACACAATTTCGCGCTCATCCGGAATATATTGATGTGAAAATTTTATGATTAATACTGCAGTAACTTATCTTACTAGTAAGTTAACATCATACAGAGTACACATATTTAAATAAAGTATTGATGATACTCTTGACCATATGAGAGAATCGTGTACCGCACGAGCTTACAAGCCCGTCCGGCTCGTTCCTTACATTCAATAGGAAACTTGGTACCTAGCCAAATGGCGTTGTCCTTAAGAAAGATGGTACAATCTATTGGTTTGGCAAGTTAACCAAACTTTGAATTGAAATAAATTTATTACTATGCGTTAAGGTGATGAAAATAAATTAAATTATTTATTCCTTATATCATTTAAATCTACAATTATTCCATTGTTTTGGTAGACATTTCGGATGTGGAAATTCCATCCACTGAAATCCCCTGGTATATAACATCTATAAGGAAGCTGTTATATAAAAAATAAAAACTAGAACTAAAATAGGTACAACGTTGCCTATGTCAATATGTTACATTTATTTTGCATTGCAACTTATGTTACTATTAAACTAACATTATACTTTATAAGAGCTCGTAAATAAAAAAAAATATTAAAGGGTCTAATAATAGATATCAATATTTCAAGTACTATCATTGTTTGAACAGGAACCACTAGCCTTTCGCTACAAACAATAAGTGAAACTTTATAGTTATTTTCTTTGTTTATTGTTATAAATTTTTGTTTGTATATTGTTTTTAACAGTTTCTTATGATTTAATATAAAAAAAATATATTTTTGATGTTTAATATATGATAGAATTAATGTATTACTGTATTTTAGTTGAAGTTTTTATATAACTTAAATAAACTTGGTATTGTGATTTTGATATGTGATGTTTTTCGAATAAAACGGAAGTAGCAAATGTACTTGTGTTTATTGCCCGCTGCAACAAATACATTTACATATACACATATTGTACACACAATCAAAGAAACAAAGAAACATTGCAACAAAAAATAAAAAAGGAGCAGGCGAACTGAACTACAGTCCCATTTGAGTTCTATCTAATACTACATTTGACTGGGGCAATGACTTCAACTTTAATTAAAATATTACTGGATGGTAAAACTTAATATAATCAACCTTAGTTGAATTTTAATTGAATAAAACATAATTTAAATTACATAGAAACTGAAATTTTTTTTTTTAATTTTGCGTCCATCTCACATTATCTCTCCCGCTGTATGGTATGTCTTGCAATCAAATTAAATCAAAACCATTTAATCATTTAAGTATTATGTAAATACACTTATACACGTCATTTTTTGGTTCTATTACGCTCATAATATAGTTATCTTTGATTTTAAGAAGAGATTACTATATTATGGGCATATATGGATACCTACCTAGAATACATACCTAGGATACTTATGAACCTGAGACATGGATATATTCCGACGAAACAGGAAATAATGGTTTCTATGGAAGTTATTTAAGAGGGTAGTAATCAATATTTTGAGTGGTTTTATGTAGTTATCGCAGTAAGTGAATATTTTTAAAATAAATTTAAAAAACCGACCCTTAAACAATAAAACTATTCCTAAAATTTATTTAGTACCTTATAAAAGATCATAATGTTTGTTTTGGGTACGGATATTATTGGTAAGGCGTTAGGTGTGGGTTTTGTGAAGGGAAGTGCGGCGAGTTACTAGTTTTCCCATATGTTTGAACAAAGACAAGCCATTGAAAGTCCCGTCAAAATCGGTACAGCCGTTTCAGAGATTAGCCAGAACAAACAGACAGACAGACAAACAAAAATTGTATTTTTTTTTTATTTTAGTATATGTACCGTATATACATTCATATGCATGTAGTAAAAAGCGGTTATTTTAATATTACAAACAAACACTCCAATTTTATTTATTAGTATAGATTACAATCATGTAAATAACATGCGCAAGTTCATTTGTGTTACATTTAAAATAACTGAAAGAACAAAACACACCTTCAACAAAGTTCATTATAGGAATCGTTATTTCGTCCATAAAATATAATATTAAATTAATCTGTGATGTCTCATGGAGTAAGGAATATTCTATAAAATTCTTCTTATAGGAACACTTATAACATTTAAGTGCTCATAACAGCCAACTTTGCATTAATTTCTGACTATTTTTTATTTTACACAAGGCGGTAGAGTTAGCAATGTTATATTTAATTAAGATGTGAATTCTGATGGAAAAATAGATTAAATAGGGTGCAATAAATCTGTAAATAATTTCACATACACGAAACTTATGGCTTTTTATGTCAAATCTTGCAAGACACATGTCAATCCTGACTTAGGGTTGCATCATTTATGAATTGAAAAGTATTTTTTGTATGAAGGAAACAAAAAATTGTTTATGACCACTTCCCACTTAGTATGCATAGCACGTTTGTGGCCACTATTATAAGCAAGAACCATTAGGGTTGAGAATATCTCGAACATATTTGACAAAGTTTCCTAAGTAATATCTGGCAATATTTCACAAGTAACAAATACGAATCGGCAGACATCACATGCCTTAAACAACATTACGTATACATCTTAGATATGTTTCCTCACGTAGGAACGAAAATTACATTCAAATGTTTTCTTCATCGAAGAAAGTGATAATTAATTTGACCACGCATATAACTTAATAAATTAGACGGATGCAAGATTGAAACGCAATTTCACCGTCCGCAGGACTGATGTTTAAACTAACACAGTATTGCCGATTTGACGTTCAATTCATAGTCATGCATGATCAATCTACCTACAAGTTTCAGCATTTGACAGATTATGATAAATGTGAAATAACATTTTTATTATAAAAATGAATTCGCGATAACAATCGTTTGTCAGGTTTTTTTTTTTCATTTTGCATCACTGATGGCGTCGAATTGTGAAACAAAATAATATTTTATTGATATAATTGATCGATAGATTAAAAACGGGAGCCAGTAATAATACACGTTTCCTTTAGTGTCGGCAATGCTACGACGATGCCGTGAGTATTACTGAAGTCTACGGGCGATGGTGACCACTTACCATCGGGTAACTCGTTTGATCGTTTGTCGACTGATGACATAAAAAACCTTTTGCAGCATAAGGCACTTCATCCATTCTTGAGCCCAAGCCAACTTCCTTTACTCATACTGCACCCCGCCGTACAACGGTGAAAGATCCCTCTTTTGAAAGTCGTTGGGCTTTTTTTTTTTTGCGCCCAGAAGATGGAAAATGGGCTACCCTCCGGAAAAGCGCGGGAGGGGGGTGGTGAATGCTCATAGCATACCAACGCAGCCGGCTACGCTGGTTATGTGGGACTCCCGAGAAACCTAGGGGCCTACCCACTAAACACCACCCGAGTTGGCTTTGGCCTTGTGGCCTCTAAGCCTTCATCTGAAGCGACCCATCCATAGAGAAGGAAAGGGTGCTAGCGGCACTCCCGAGGGAGCATACGCTTGTTGTTAACACTGAAGGTATTGTCGAATGGTGAGACTATGTGGCATCTTAAGGAGGCTACTAACTGTTACTATTTGAGTTCTTGACTATGGCTGCCAGGCGGCGGTCCAAGTCAGAAGATATCTTGTCGGGGGGATCTGTGAGAACGTTTCTTGGCCTCCGGATTTGGTGGCCTGTAAGACTAGGGGCGGTGTAGTCCGCTGCCTGACTGATAAGTGGATTGGTATGTTACTCTGAGGACTTAAAGAATGCTGTACAATAGTCTTTAAAAGATTTTTGGATGGTTGGAAGTTGACGATCGAAGTGCAGGTCGGCGTTCCTCACGCACCAGTGAGCGTTGGTTGCTTTCCCGCAAAAAATGTTTTGGACGACTTGGATGGGATAGAGGACTTTGGGATCGGCGTGTGCGAAGACAGGGGCGGTGTATGACATCACCGGCCGTATGCAAACCTTATAGAGCGTTCGCTTGCTTCTGAGGGACATCTTACTATGCCTTCCCAACAGACTGTTGAGTCGGCCCATATAAAATCTGGCGGAGTTGGTGACTTTACGAATGTGCGGTCTGAATGTCAGTCTGGAGTCGAGTATTACTCCTAGGTACTTGGTTGTGGTTTTCCACGGGACAGGGGTGCCTAGCAACCGGATGTTAGGTTCGTCTTGTCTGTGTCTGGTCTTGTGGTGAAAACAAACCGCGGAGCTTTTCTCCGCGTTGACTTCGATTCGCCATTTGGCGAACCATTTTTCTAACTTGTCAACTGAGTGCTGGAGTCTGAAGAGGACCGAATCTAATTTCTGTGATTGATAATATACGGCGGTGTCGTCTGCGAATAGTGATAGTTGTACGCCGTTTTTCGGATGGGAATGTCGTTCACGTACGTTAAAAATAACAAGGGAGCTAGTACCGAGCCCTGTGATACCCCAGCCGCTAGCGGACGTGGGGAAGAAAGTACTCCTTCGTATCTGAAACAAAAGCAGCAGTTTTGTAGGTAGGAAGCGACCAATCGAACAACGCGATCTGGCAGACCTAGGTAATGGAGTTTGAGAAGGAGTCCTTCGTGCCAAACTTTGTCGAAAGCTTTGGCAACGTCGAAGAAAACCGCGACTGTACGTTTGCGTTTGGGATAAAAACCGCTTAGAATATATTCCACTATACGATGGATTTGCTGAGGGCACGAGTGCTTGGCACGAAAACCGAACTGTTGTGGGATGATTAAAGGTTGACCACCTACTGGGAAAATAAGGTTCCTTAGTCTTGTCAGTATAATTCGTTCGAATACTTTCCCCATAGCCTTGAGGAGACTGATGGGGCGGTGGTTTGATGGTATGTTAAGAGGTTTACCGGGCTTGGGAATTCCTATAACGATTGCTTCCTTAAAAGCGGTTGGAAAGAAGCAGTGATGTAAGCAGGCATTAAAAATGAGAACTAAGAGAGAGAGAACCTGCTCGGGGAAGTGTTTAAGCGCGACGTTAGAGATGCCGTCGGCTCCTGGTGCTTTGTGGGGTTTAAGACCCCGGATGATATCTTGGACTTCGTCAACGGAGACGACGATGGACTCAGCGGTGACAGGGAGTGAGTTCTTTTTACGGACCTCATCCTCTACTGATTCTATGTGTGAGGGAGCGCATGGTTGCGAACTGGGTGAGCATTGAGAAGCTATGCTGTCAGCGAAACATTCGGCTTTATTGAAGTCTTCGAAGGCGATACTGCCATCGGGGCGTGATAAAGGCGGGGTGAGAGGTTGGGCGCCAACTCGGAAGGCTTTCGCCACTTTGTAGAACGCCTGATGGGAGGGTTTGATCCCCTCCATGAGGGAGTCCCAATTGGAGTTCCTCACTTCGGCAAAACGAGAGCGAACACGTCGCTGGAGAGAGTTGGCTCGCTTCCTATACGTTAGAGTGGGGTAGAGTGCGGCCCTTCTAAGGGCTGCATTCTTGACTTGAATGAGATTCCTGACATCAAGTGGTAGTTTTCGGTTTGGCACCTCGACTACACGCTCGTTGTCTCGGAGAGATGTTTGTACTAAGTGCGTTAGAGAGTTGACCGCTGAGTCTATCCTTTCCGTATTGACGAAGTAATCTGAGTTGATCGTAGCCAGTCGTGAGCCGGCGGCATCGAGATCTGTTACTAGCGATTTTTTATATCCTTCCCAGTTGGTGAAGGTTTTAGTAGAAGTGGTTGTATCGGTGGCATAAGGCCCGAATTTGAGAGAGACCGGCCGGTGGTCAGAACCTAAGTCGCTGAGCGTTTCGATCGCTCTTAAATTAAGCGCGACTCCTTTAACTAACGCGAGATCGATGATATCCGGAGAGTTGAGCGCGTGATCCGGGTAATGAGTAGGGGAGGAAGGACAAAGGACATCGATGTCCCGTGTTTCTACGAATTGTCTAAGGTTGACTCCGTTCGCGTTGGTCGATCGGCACTTCCAGTCCGTGTGTTTGGAGTTGAGATCTTCGAATTAAATGACCGAGTCTCCTAGTGAGAATAGGGCCTCTAAGTCCAAGTTTAAAAGCGGAGCTCCCGCCGATTTATATACTGACGCTATGATCAGGGACGGATGCCCAGTCATACCTATCTTGCAAATAGTGGCTTCTAAGTTGGTGAGTGTTGGAGTCTCAATAGGGGAACAGTGCAACGACTTTCTAAAGTAAATAGCGGTGCCACCGCTTACGCGGTTTGTGGTGCCGCCGGGGCGTCTGTCGGTTCTGTCTTGTCTGTCGTTACGTATGAGATTGTACGAGGGAATTGATAGGCCCTTGGTGTGGGCGGGTTTTAAGAAAGTTTCTTGAACTAGTAGTAAGTCTGTGGCGTTGTTGCGAACGAATTCCTTTAATTCAGGGATGTTGTTGCGGAGGCCACGAGTGTTGAACGAGACGAGCGAGATGCCCTTGGGTTTGGTACGACCGGTGTGACTGGATGGCGCACCGAGTGCTTGGGCCATTATAACGACGTTAATAGATGGCTGTGCTCAGCGAGCACTAGAAGGCGCTGCTGTAGTGTGGTCGCCGCCCGTATCTTGCGGGCCAGGACGGAAATTTCCGCGATGTCGACGTTTTGGATGACGTCGTAAACAAGCTTCATGTCCTCGGCCAGGGACGACTTGCCATCTGGTT